>LPNX010996169.1:251889-291547 GCA_001517045.1 Pseudotsuga menziesii | reverse complement strand
CTGAGTCGAGGTATCTCAGAAAGTTCTTGACCATTGATAAAACTCCATCTTGTAACAAATCAGCCACATCTCTATGCCATCGTATAACCACGTCCTATATTTCTGGAAAAGGGTGATGATAAAACTTCCTGCATTAAATTCAATCAACGCATCATATTAAAATCAATTTAACATAGCTAACAGAAATACTTAAAATTATAAATGCATGCCTGTTAAATCTCCGATTTTACAGGCATGCAAAATCGAAATAAACATTACCTGTTATGCTGTGACATATGAGATGAGAAAATTATTAAGCCTCATTATGAAGAGCAACTACTCTTCTAGCTTCGGCTAGTTTAGCCTTCAACCTGATAATTTTAACATTTTGTTTTTCAATTTGTTCCAGTAACAGCTAATTTGTATTTAATATTGATTTCTTGGATTTCTTGTGTTGATTTTTCTTAATATTCGCCTTTTTCCACCTATCGATCCATTCTAGCAATTCTTTTCTGAAAGTTTTGTTTTCTTCTTCCAGTAAGGCTGTACTTGATAGACACTGTTTGAGCTTTCCTCTGAACTCTGCGATTTTATCTTGATAGACATTGCCTAACACCTTTTGCAGGGTTTCGTCTTCTTTATTTTCCTGAGGAGAACGAGGACTGTCGCTATGCTGACTGCATAATGGTTCAAAATCTACAATGTTTGCATTTGTTTTTGATTAGATGCCTTCGACATCATCTGATTGCACATCATTTCCCTGCGCAGTAGCAGAATTCCCTACATCCATTGTGTTAGGGACAGACATCGGAATATCATCATCAATATTTACAATTGTAGGTTCAGTAGCTGTAGATTTGGAAGTCTGTTGATCAGACCTATATCCTGGAATCGAATGAATATTATGCATGCTCCTAGTGACTCTACGCGAAAATGATAAGTTTTCAAAATTCAACCCTTCCTTGTCACAACAAACCTGAGCCAAATGGTTCAACTTATGCATAGAATCTTTATCACATTCATCAGGTTTATCAATTTCACCTTCGGCTAATCCTTCTTTTAGTTTTGCAGGGTTGCCTTCATTCTTACCAGGTTCGGGTTTATCCAATATTTCCCTAGAATCGCAAGGAACTGAAACCCTATCAGCATTTTCATTAACCTCATTATCTATGGGCATGTTTACGACCTCTGGTTCCTTAACCTCTGAGCTATTAACCTCAGGATTTATGACCTTTCGTCTTCTACGAGTTCGAGGAGATGGATTGGGCCAGTACTGTGTCGGTCCCAATTGACAATCAGCTAGAAATTTATCCCATGACACACCTTTAGCAGATAATTGGAATTGCAGTAATATCTTTATCAACCCATGGTGACACAAACTACTGTCAGGGTTATTGAAATTCCTAACAGATTGTGAAATTTTCTTAAGACTTTGCCAAATATAGAAGGGAAAATTAAGTTTACAACCCTTTACTGCTAACAGCAACCGTAAATGATACAAGTGCAAATGGGAATAGCGTCCGCAGCATGTCACGTACCTTACTAAGATTTCATAGTAAACTCTCCATTCGGGCTTTAGAAATTTCACAGGTACGCCTATCCTCAGCTTCGTTGTATCTGGTAATGGCATTAACAAAGCCAAACACTTCTTCTTGTTGACCATAGTGCCCTTAAACCAGCGTTCACCCACTTGTGGGAGTTTCGTGGCTTCAGCAATTTTATCTTTGTTGATAACAAATTCGAAACCCCCAATTCGCACCCTGTCATATTCAAAACTCATTGCGAACATCTTAGTAATTTCCACATGGTGACCATCAAAACACCTAAAGAAATTTACCCATCCCATTTTCTTGAATCTCTTGGCAGCTTCCTGGTTAGCTTCAATAAGTTCAAACCCTGAAATCTCAAAACGATTCAGAGGAGACATGGTTTCTCCAGCACTTTCTGGGCTTCGTCGCGAAATGAATGGGAAAGTGAAAACAGAGGGAATAGGTATCCATACACACGACATGATAGATAATCTTCACATGCTTCAAATCTAATCGGAGATCTAATCTCTGAACCTGCCATCTTAGCGGGATTTCAAGCAGTGATAAATGTCACAACTTCACACTACACCATGATTTATGCCAGTTTATCTACGTTTGACCATGCCTGTTAGTGATAACCACTTAACTTGGTGAACCAGCGATATGGAGACTGATAGAATCATCATTGCAACCATTGATTATTGACAGTGGTTCATAACTAATAGGTACAACGGCGTAATTTGAAATGACTGTTAGCATTTAACACTGTCAACACGATATCACCATATGCATACAACTGTTGACTCTGTCAAGGGGTGAAAGCCACGTTTTTATACCAGCTCATCGATCCAAATGATTGATAGCTTATCAATTTGACAATTGGTTTATTGCATGGCCAGCTAATCCAAACAATCATCCCTATTTTATCATGTTACGTAAATGGTATGAAGAGCAATAAATCGCACTCTAATGTTAATGATGCATTGATAAGATGGCTAGATTAATGTCTATACTATATATGTACAAAACTAAGTTTAAAACCCTTTTGGCATCCTATCGACACATATATACCATCATATAGGATATTTATCATAAGTAAAATTTTCCTATACAAACATCATTTATACATTAACTATGATATTTACAAAGTTCATAACAAGGTATTACATATGATGTTAACTTTCAAAATTCTCTTAGTCCTAGGACTAATAATACCCTGTTCAACATATAATGTGTTTTATGAAATTTCTCTTGGCACAAATCCCTTAAGTCACCTAAATTCATTTTGATGATTTCAATAACTTAATGAGAATTTGCGAAACTTATCTGACAGTTAAAAACCAAGTTTTATTGTCAAGTTTCTTTCAGCTCTAAAATCATTAAATCACTTTTCTTTGATTGAGAGTACCTTCAGAATCAAAGATTCTGAAGGTGCTCTTTCATAATTTTTAATTGATAAATCACATAAAGAGCTGATCTCTCTTCATTTTTTCAAGAAATGAAGAGGTTGTTGCTGGCTGCCAACAGGAGGTTCATGAATAAAGCAGAATTGATTCCAAGAGGTTTTCCAAGTGCTCCATGACTCATTTTTATCAAGTTTTACCATCTAGGACATGTGGAGGACAACTTGCACAGAGTGGAATATGGAAACTAGGAAAATAAGACAAAAATGGATTAATTAATGTCTAAGGTAGCTAACTATGGGTTGATTATTCTAACAACTTAATGATGATACCCATATACATGGATTCACCTATGATATGCATTTGAATCACTTTAAGACTCATGGTTTTTCTCGCTCAACACTTGGTTCATTTGATGTTGGAGGAACTTCATCCAACACTGGGGTGAATAGATTTATGATTGGAGAACATTTTTGTTTCCAAGCACATACTTTGTTATATATTTATGATCCTCTGATTCATGGATGTGTGGGTGAGACTTCTTTGAGTCATTTGAAGTCTCCTTGTTTCTCTTGCTCATTATTTGGTTCATATTTTAGTGGAGATCATTCATTCACTTCTTGGATGAAAGAATACATGGCTGGATATTTTGATGCATATCACATCCTTTTGGAGCAGAATTACAAGACATGGGATCCTCACCTATGTCATTGGATCAGATTTGATTGGTCACTTGAAGCTTGTATGAACTTGGAAAATGGTGGTCTACTTACTTGGAGGTATAAGCACTTGCATGACTTATTGATGTACTTTTTTATTATTTTGTTATGTACTTTGATTATATATATTATGTACTCATGATTTTTGGAAGAATGCATACAAGAAAATGGGACCCTGGAATTCTATTTCCTAATGGTATGGGTTGGAGAGCACTCTTAGTCGTTGGAGTGCAATACAAGCAACACCTAGATATTGTGTTGAAAACTTTGCAATAAAAGTCTTTGTATGCTGAGATGTCTAAATGTGAATTTTTTATGAAAGAACTATTATATATTGGGCACATTATTTGGCAAGATGGAGTGAAAGTGCACATGAAAAATATTAGGGCTATCTTAGAATGGCCTTCACCAAAAAACATCACAAAAGTAAGAGGCTTCATTGGAATATGTACATACTACAGGAAGTTTTTGAAAGGGTTCTCCAAGTTGACTTCTCCACTCACTGATTTGACTAAGAAGGATGCTTTCAAGTTGAATGAAGAGGCTGGAAAGGCCTTCCAAAAAATTAAATAGGTAATGAGTAGTTGTCCCACACTTACATTACCTGATTTTTCTAAGCCTTTTGTTGTTAAGTGTGATGCCTCAGGTGGAAGAGTAGGGGTTGTCCTAAAGCAAGGCCAACACCCTATAGCCTTTGAGAGAAGAAATTTGTATCCTCATGAAAAGATTTACTCCATATATGACAAAGAGATGTTGGTCATCATGCATGCCTTAGACAAATTCCGACAATACTTGGTAGGCAACAAGTTTGGGGTGAAAACTGACCACAGTAGTCTAAGACACTTCCATACCCAAAAGGATCTAAATGAAAGGAAAAAAAAATTGGTAAGAAATATCCAAGATTATGATTTTGATATTGAATATTTTAAAGGAAAGAATAACATTGTATCAGATGCATTATCGTGAAGACCTTATTTTTCTCTCATGGACATTGCTAAAAATTGGGAAGACATGCTACTAGTTGAATATGCCAAAGATAAGTTTGCTTGTGATGTATTAGATAGACTCATGGAAGATTATAAATACATAATTTTGAATGGGCTGATATACTATAAGGGAAGAATTTATTTGGTTCGAGATTCAGAGCTTAAGTACAAAGTTTTGCAGGAAGCACATGATTCCCCACTAGCAGGCCATCCGGGGATCTTCAAAACCTATAGGAAACTAATCCGATAGAAAAAGGTTCTATTGCAAAGAGATGAAGTAATATGTTCAGAAGTATGTGAATGAATTTAAGGTATGTCATCAAAACAAATCCGAACTCACATATCCAGCTGGTTTATTACAACCATTGCCCATTCCAGAGCAAAAATGGGACAATATATCGATGGATTTCATCACCGGTCTTCCCAAATATTTGGTAAAGGATTGAATATATGTCATAGTGGATATATTGACTAATTTTTCTCATTTATTTTCTGTTACATCGTTTTTTAGTGCTGCACAAGTGGCTAACATTTTTTTCAAAGAAATCTTCAGATTGCATGGGCTCCCTAAGAGCATTGTGAGTGATAGAGATGGTAGATTCATGAGTGATTTTTAGAAAGAAATTTTCAGATTGGTGGGCACTCAGTTGACTCCAAGTACAAGCTACCATCCCTAAACTAATGGACAAACAGAGAGAGTGAATAAATGGTTGGAAGGGTACCTTTAAAACTACGTGGAAGAACAACAAAAATATTGGACAAAATGGCTACACTTGGGTGAGTTTTGCTACAACACCACCTTTCACATGTCAATAGGGATGTCTCCTTTAAGAGAATTATATGGTTATGATGCACTTACATTTTATGATATGATATTTGGTGATAGTAGAGCACCAAAAGCTAAATATTGGGTGGAAGAAAGCCAAAAAAATTTAAAGATTTTAAAAGGCAGTTTGCAGGTGGCCCAAAATTAGCAAAAACAATATGCAGATAAACATAGAGAGGAAAGGACCTTTTAGGTTGATGATTTAGTGTATTTGAGGTTGCATCCATAAAAAAAAAATATCTCAAAAGGAATGGAGCAGAAAAGATAAAGCTAAGATACTATGGGCCCTACAAGGTAATCTGGAAGATTGGAGAAGTAGCAATATATGAGTTGGAACTTCCGGAAGGGAGTAAAATTCATAATGTATTTCATGTTTCTTGTCTCAAGAAATTTATTGGTCAAAAAATTTTCATTTCATATACACTCCCTCCTTTGGATGATGAAGGATAGCTCACACCTATTTCGGAAAAGGTTTTGAAGACAAGGGAGAGAAGATTGAGGAGCAGAACAATCAAAGAATACTTGGTGCAGTGGAAGGATCTACCAAGTGAAGATGCCACAAGGGAAGAGGAAAATATTTTGCAGCATCCAAATCTGAAATTGCTTTAGGATAAACAATACTAGGTGGGGAGGACTATAATGTCCCCATTTTAAATAATTGCATAGCAGGAAAATTCCATCAATACTACTAGTTTCCTAGGTTGGGTGGAAACATTGGAAAGTTAATAAGGGAGCTAATAAATGGTGTTTAGACATTAGAAGGAATAAATATTTATTTAATGGATTTAATTAAATGAATTCAACTGAAAAAAAAAATGGCTATGGAGAATGGAGACACATGGAGACCATGGGGCCCACTCAAGCTAGAATTCCTATGTTAAATGGCATCATCCTCTTGCAATCTCGAATATATGGGAATCCTAATGTTTTTGGATGTATTATAAGGTTAATATACTTGTCCATATATTTCATAGGTCAAATTTTGGATGAATTGTAACTTACATGGGGAGAGGAATATCCAAATGGGAGTTTCATGGACACTTGGCTAGATTCCTCTTACATTTATGACATCTATGACACCAATGATGGAGATTCTATGACAGTTACGACATAAGTAAGATATGAAGGCTGAAATATGACATATATAACATGTCATGTTAAAATACACCATCCAATAGAGATCTCACATGAGTTTGGGAACATCAATGGGATCGTACTCAAATTTGGGGAAGGTGGAAGGCTAGAAAAGAGGGGACACATGTCAATTCATGAGCACACACCCTAATTCGACTTGGATTGATTTTGTGGATGGATTTGGAACCTTAGAAATATAAGTAATTTTATAAAATACAGGAGGCAACCAAGAGAATTTCCTTTTGATCATTTGTGAAATTTCTTGTTGTGAAGAGAGAGAGCCAGTGGATGACTATTTCATGCCTTAGCCAATTTCGAGGGAGAAAGATTCCCATACTATTTGGTGTTTGGAGAGGCCACTCAGGTGTTTAAAGGATCTTCAATGGATTCTTATTTACAATTTCAAGATACATAATCTCATGGACAAATCAAATTTCAGCTTTTTTTTCCTCTCATCTCAAGTTTTCTCACCATATTTCAACTCCATGGAGTGAGGTGCACTTGGTGAGATTATCATCTATTTCAGGGAGCTTTGATTGCTACAGTATTTTGTATTATGATGTAAATGATATGTTATTTAATTTAAGGAATATCTCAGGTCAAAATTCCAATAAATCTCATGTATTATTGCTCAATAATGAAGAAACAATGCCATTTCCCCACTACCTTGTTGTAAACTCTTGTAATATTGATGAATTTGAATGGATGTGTAAAATATTGATGATTTATGAATGAATGGAATGTAATTAAATCATATTATGGGTTAATTTTAATTAACTGATATTTTTTTTCCATTGGGTCGAATTGCATAACCATTGGAGCAAACTACACCTCATTTCCCTAAGGGTCCAAACCTAGTTTTTTTATCTGATTGAAAGAAGTGATAACAGCCATGGGAGGTCAATTGGTTATGAATATGAGTCTCTTATAATGTATTCTACACATACCCTACTTAAATTTCATAATTCAAGTGGGTTTCTGCACATTTGGGAAGCCATTTCTACCACTTACCCGGGGGGATTTGAGCCCAAAATTGCTAATAAAATCCTCTATCTTGTTCAGAATTTAGTACAGACTATAAGAAGTGTTTGGAGGGACATAATACATCCATTAACATAATAATTAATTTATTATATCATTCATACACCTTCTCTGAATATTTGGAAGCAATTGGGTTGATTTGGAGACCAAGACACTAAAACTAGTCAAGAGCCAAAATTGTGAAAAAATTGGAAAATTTGGCATTTTGGTAAAAACTTTAAAAAGAGTCATCACATAATTTCATATGGAGGTTAAATTTACAACTTTATGATGCTTTCCTTCGGTCATTCTATACCATTGAAATTATTTGTCTTCACCGATAACGCGAAAATTCACTGTGGCATGAAACTTAGGTTATGATTACGGTCCAAAATAATGCAAGTGCAATTATTTTGTTGTCAGTTAGGTGTTATGAAATTATTGTGAACTCTCAATCAAGTAATAAGGACTGTATTATGAAAGAGAGTAAAATAATAGGTTTCGATTTTGACGAAAATAGGATGTGTTTTTCTTCGTGTGTGGTTGCACCCTTCATCATATAGCAATTGGATGAACTGAGAAGCTATCTACAACCAAAGAGAAAAGAGGATGCCATAGCTAAATGTTACGAATTCCTATTTATAGCTAGCAAATCCTTCTTTAAATCTTTGTACCAAATAAAGGAGCTCGCATGGCTTGCACACATTAATCACATAACCTCCTTTTCTCAACTCAATTTTAAAACATATGAAGTCCACATTAAGAATAAAGTTGTCAATTTACTAGTATAGTTAAACTCAAAAAGATGCTAACATGATAGTTAAACTCGAAAAGATGATGCACACTCTCTTCAAAGACCATATTAAAGCTCTTTCTTCTCCAAATAAGTCATTATCTTGAACACATAAACAAAGACTAGACCAAAACTATTAAATTAGGGAAGGACCATGCTCAAGTTGGTAGTTTTCACATTAAATATGGTTATGGTTTGTGCTTTTTATAACTAGAAAAAATACTAATCTCTGTAAGAACACATCCTTAAAATGATAGAAATGGTTTTTATCTCCTGCAAATTTCTCACTTCACAATCTTGGATATGAAAGAAAACTCCTGATTGAAACCTTAATGATCTGGATAAATTTAGAATTGGGCAATACCCGTATGTATAAGCATTGTTCCCCCATATGCATGGATCCTAGAACATGGTATAGTTATTCCCATGCATGAAATTTCTGCCAGATTATCATCAGATTTTTTGTTGGAAAGAGGGTCCATTTTCTACAAGAGTAGCTTACTCCTACATAGAGCAGAATTCCTGGGCTTGCACTGAAAATACCAAAAGTAATGGTCAGCTTCTCATTGTGACTACAAAGCATGTTTTCAATCAGCTCCTTCTCCGCTCCCGGCAACACATAATTTGTCTTAACCACATACCATGCATACTTCATCTCCCAGCCATTGTTTCCAATGCCACATATATTTCTCTTGATTGAGGATGAAATATATCTCCTGCAAGATTTATAATGTGATTTTTTTACTCCCCTTTCTCTCATCATTACTCGTATTTTTAGTCATCATCCCAATTTCCAGTAGCAGTGTAACACATATCCATCATTTTAGGGTTGTAAATTAAAAGGTCGTTCTGCAACATGACCTTCCACATCAATGTTGTCGTGGACTTTGCTGGTACAAAACAAGGCCTGCACACATCTGCATCAGGATCTACTGCCATCCCTTGTATTAGTAATGTGCCTCCTCTAAATAGTTGACGCATCAAAGAAAGGAACCTCTATGGCACGATGCTTTGAATTTGGTGTGATTATATAATAATCTTGAACCATGGAATCTGAAAGTAACATTGACATAAAAATACACCAGTACCATCAATTCAAACCAAGAAAAATTCTCTGGTCATTGACCAAGGCTATAATTTTTTTCTTATTTTAACCATGGTAGCAAAAGACAACATCCAACGAAAAAATTACAAGCTCTTTAATTATATGCTTTTGGTTGGATGTGTAATTGACGTACTTTTGGGGGTGATGGTCAACCTTCATAGCATATTCATTAAGAAATTTCCTCAGTGTTGTTGCTGCTACAACCCTCAAAATTTTCTTGAAACTAGCGAAATCAGAGCTCCATCTATCCTCCACGAACTTCCTCAAATAGCAACCGAATTTCCTCTGACAGTTCGCTATTTCAAAGAACTCAAAATTTTGTTTTTTTTAATGAAGTGCACTAGGTATTTATAGCGGTTTCCATTAATTTTTGAGTTGACCTGTCATAAAGGATTTTTATTTTATTTAAATTTGAGCCGACATCAATAAGGTGAGAGTGTAGTTTAATGTTTTATTTTGTCTTTGAATTATCAATTTAATGGTCAAAATTGGTGTTATTTAAGGCTTGTTTTATATGCCTTTAGGGCTTGTTATCCTACATATGGTGTGAGTGCCTTCATCTTCTTTTTCTCTAGGGTCATCCCCAAAGGTTCGAAGACCCCAAATGCCCACATCATCTTCATTTCTTCAAGCCTATTAAACCATCTATTGTGTGGGTCAAAAGGATTGTTTTTCAAGTGCATGGTATTCTCAAGCCATCCACATCATCTAATTACCTTTATTACCAAGCATGTGGACTTCATTTATCATGAAGGAACAAATGACCACAGAATGGGTCATTTGGCTCATTAGGTGTTCCAATGGCTCCAATGCCCACATCCAATGTCATTCTTGCCATGTCATCATCCTCCTTTGTCCATATAATCAATATTTGAATTCCTTTGTCATATATGGTTTGTCATCAATGACAACCAATGCTCAACATTTAGACTGTAAAAATTTTCAACGTTTAGCATCTGTACACCATTGTAATTTTGTAGAGCCATTTGGGCTACTGCATGGCTTACAAACTCCAGGAAACCATAACATACTGATTCTCTAGTTTGTTTATTGTGAATAATATTAAGAGAAAGAAGGCCTTAGGTTGATGAAAAATAGTCATACAAGTAAGTAGTATTCATCCAATACAGTAAAACTTTGATCCAATACAGTAAACATCATCTAACATGTAAGAAGAAGATTCCATTCATGGTCTAGACGAAGGTACTAGGGAAATCAGCAATTTCATGAAAGGGCATTACCAACCACTACTAGGTACCAAAATTAGTCTTTAAATGTATTTTCCATACATTTGTAGGTTTTGAAATTGTAGCTTTTCAATGATACAAGGTTGGGAGAGATATTGGCCATATGGGTAAATTGTAGAGATTTGGTTACCTTGATGAAAAGGAAAATTACCTTGGTTAAAAATTGTTGTTTAGAAATGAATGGGTGTCATATCAAATATGACTTGGATATCATTACTCTTGGTTCATATGACGTGTTTATTGGAATGGATTGGACAGAATTGCATCATGTTATTCTTGACTGTCATAATAAAAGTATGATGTGCCTGGACGAGGATGGTTAAATCATTTAGGTTAAAGGAATTCCAAGGACGATTTTAGTAAGACAAATATAAACCATAAAAATAAAGAAAAGTCTCGGGAATGGATACCAATTGTATTTGATCCATGTGGAAGAATTATCCACTGATATGGAGCCTCGCATTGAAGAAATTCCTATGTTGCAAAAATTTCAAGGTGTGTTCGAAAAATTTCCTAGGATACCTCCTAAATGAGACATTTATTTTACAATTGACATGGTACCAAGAACAATGATATTTTCTAGAGATCCTCATAGAATTACTACCCCACAGCTGAAAGAATTGAAATTGTAATTGGAAGAGTTGTTAAAGAAGGGTTATATACACCCTAGTGTTTCACCATAGGGAGCACCTGCTCTATTTGTACAAAAGAAATATGGAACAATGGGGTTGTGTTTGGATTACATACAACTAAAAAAGGCTACTACTAAGAATAGGTATCCAGTGTTGAGGATCAATGATTTGTTCGTTTAGCTGTATGGAGCTAGAATTTTCTCAAAGATCGACTTAAGGTCAAGTTACTATCATGTACACATCAAGGAGGAAGATATCAGTAAGACTACCTTCAGGAATAGGTATGGGAACTATGAATATACAATAGTACCTTTTGGATTGACGAATGTTCTAGCTACATTCATGTGTTTGATGAACGACGTATTCAAATAATTTTTGGATATATTCATTATAGTATTTTTGGATTACATAATGATTTATTCCAAGATAGAAGATGAACATGAAGAACATATCAGGAACATGAATATACAGTTTGTTAGTTGATTGTATGGATGTACACCTTATCTCTTCATATCTAAGTGGGCCCCATCATTATTTGTGCAACAAGTTCTCTTTGAAACATGGTTCTCAATTCCAAGCACTTCAATAACCTCAATCAAGTGATTACATGTTGTCCTAGTAGCATCCACATCTCCATGGCACATCATAGCTAACATATTGACACCTTCTGTATCTAGCATCCATTCTGTCTCAGGATTCAATCCATCATTCTCATCAAACTTGTTGATTTTTCCAGACTTGGTAAAAACTTTATTAATATCTGGAATTCCCCTGAGAGCCAATTTTGTAAGCATGTTATTTCAATTTTCTTCAAAAATACATCATCTTCGGAATTTTGGTCTTGTGATTCCCCTTTACGATCCTCTTCATTCATACTATGTGTTAACACCATTATTTATCAAAGAGGATAATAAACCATGGTGGAGAAAGAGAAATAATGGTTGTTTGGATACTTTGGTTAAAAGATATATAATAAAAATGAGACTATAGGAAAAATGCGATTAAGTCACCAAAGATCCTAAGCCACGATGGAAGAAGGAAGAAAATCAATGGCTGATACTCTCTCCGCTCCTCAGAGATGCAAGGAAGATAAAGGTTTGGCCGGGCGTTTATCAGGCGCACAGATCAGCGACCATCAGGTCGTCTCGCACAGATCCACAGTCTATATCCAATCCGCTTCGTGAAGTTGCATCTTGGTTAAAACGGCACAATCCGGCGGAACCGGGTACATGTTACTCAATCCAATGGCGGAAAGGCGAAGTCAGATCGCATCTACGGTTGAGATTGATTCCGGAACCAGAACCTGCACGACCGATAAACCTAAAGCGCCCAGCGGAATGAGCTATCCGGTGATTGATCTAACAGTGGAAAATCAAAGTGAATCAAATCGATGGCTATTATGATTTCCAGAGAGTGAACTAGCGCGGTGGATAATTCCGAAGTGCTCAGCGGAATTTGGTACGTGGCGTATGATCCGACGGTGGAAAGCTGAAGGCATATCACATCAATGGCTGAGGATGATTCCGGGGATCAAAGCTGCATGACAATTAAAGTGACGGAGCCCAGCAGAATTCGTTACATGTCACCCGATCCAACGGCTGATGATAAAAGGCGATATCATCGACGGTGGGAGATCATTCCAGGATGGAGACCGGCATGTCGTTTATCACCAAGGCGCTTGGCGAAACAGGGTACGTGGCACACAATCCAAAGGCCAGAAATTAAAGAGAAATCAAATCTAGGGTCTTAAATGAAGCCGGAAAATAGAAGTGCACGGCAGTTAAGAGTGAGTGGTGGTTGCGAAAAATAAATGCTGTCCACGTGGTGAATTGTGTGGTCCTATAAAGGCAGAGTTGACCTCTCCAATGATTATTTTATTTGCTCGGGACCCGGCAAAAAGGACCTGGCGATTTGGGAGCTTCCATTTGTCAATACCAGGCACGTTCCGAACACACGCCTCCACAGTAAGCCAGGTCGGACTTTAACCCTGTAACTCCTTCGTCCAATTACCATTATAAATTAAGCAATGGACCAAGGGAGAGAGGTTCGTGTGTCTGGTTGGGTCGCAGATGACAGAGAGGAATTTTTAGCAGACAGACACAGGGGTGTGTGCGACCCCTTCCTATCCACAGGGAGCGTGTCCGGCAGCAAAGAGAATTTGTGGTCTCATTATTCACAAGGGAATGACGTTCTGAATGTATGCAAGTTTTTTTTGTACCATTTCGCCCTTGAGCAAACCCTCCACTTCCCTGAATTTGCCGAGTGGTGTGCAGTGAACTATTCTCCCTCTCAGAGGATTATTGTGAGTCGGTCCGCGTCGAAAATACTGTGTAAAATTGATGCTTCGATCGTCAGAGAAAACCTTAGTCTGCCCGAAAATTACCCAGTAAATCGTGAGTCTGTAAATGAATCTGTCCTTGCTGAGTTTTTCAAAAATTGTGAAAGTGAAAGTCGCTGTCAATTCTTGTCAAGTATCCTGAAGGAAGGTCAGTCCCTTGAAGGTATTTTCTTGCCTTACCCCTTGCACATTTTTAGGACTGAGGTGCAACTGGTAATGTCTTTGGTCTATCAAGTGTTAGGTCTAGATGACAATTGTCATATAGGTGATGTTATCCTTCGTTTCTTGTTAAAAATAAATTCTTTAATCCCTGAGTCCCAGTCAGTCCCCATGCTTAATTTAGATGAGTACCTTGCTGAAGCGATCCACCTTCAGTTGACTGAATTTCCCAAGGTCCAGTTCTTTAGGTTTCAAACATACTTGCTTAACATGTTATTATGCTCTAATGTTACTGAATTGAAATTCTTAAGTGCTCTATGCTCTTCTGATTTGCTCAAGCAAATCAACATGGTCGAATTTGCCAATTCGATCATGTCCGAAATATACAAAATGTTATTTGATGAGGACCTACCCCGTGTCCTGGACGAGATGAGATGCCTAATGCAGTCGTCACTCGAAGATCGGGTGGGGGACTGGTTCCTGTACAGAGGTTACACAGTGTTAAGAATATATGGCTTTATTGGTCAGCCTTATAGGCTACCATCCTTCTTGACCCCAAGGATTTTTGCACTGGAGTTCATGAGGCAGATATTGCTGTCTGAGGAAGAACACTTTGGTGCTTTCAGAAAATCTTCGAATATTAAATTTCCATTTAAAGTCGGCCCTTTCATTTTTAAAGGTAAAGGTTCCCTAGCATTTATAGAAAAGTTGATGGAGAATATGGATTTCATAAAAGATGTAAATGTGAATTACGACCCCCACCATGTGATCTCATTGAGAAAATAGGCAAACAAGAATAAACCATTTGAGCATCAGGCTATTGAGGCGCTAGCTGAAATGGCCAATTTGCTAAAGTGTACTGACAGGTCAAAGTCTGATGAAGAGACAGCAGCCCAAATAACAGAAGGTGATGGTATTGTGGTCAAGAGGAGTTTGTCTGAAACTGAGAGTATGGATGTAGATGAAGAAGGGCCCCATAAAAGGGCAAAGCTGCTTGTAAGTGGCGAAACTGTAGATGAGGAGGTTTCTGATAGTTCCAAAAAGGGTGCCCTAGTTTCCCTGAAAGCGGTGCAAGTAAGTCAATTCTCTTTTAAGAATGCAGAGGGTGATGTAGAAAGTTCGGAATTATGCCACGTGTTTAAGTCGAAGGACGACCTAAAATCCAGTTACATGGAAAAGAGGAAACGGTCTATGGAGGAAATGAGAAATTTGCTCCCAAAGGTGAGGAGTTTGTACAGTTCGAAGACCTCTCTGGTCTCTGCTAGAGATGCTGAGAGGAATACTTTTAAAATGGCTATGGTAAGCGATAAGAAGATGTCTGAAATGGAGATCCGGTTAGACAAAATCAGCACTCCGGATAAAATTCAACTCCATAAACAGACCAACGATATCATCTACTCAGACTTACTACAAGCCATGGTGAAGATTAATAAATTACAAGTTTTGATAGACAAATTGGAGATTCAGTTGAAACATGAGAAAGTGGAAAATAAAGAAAATGTTGTTCAGATTAGGAAGCTGCAGACAGACATTGCTAGTTCAGACAGTACACAGGCAGTCAAAAGGTTTTTAGAGGAAAAGGATAATGTGCTCTAGGTCCTGAAGAAGAAACTGAAGATCCCAGGTACTGAACATGTTCAGTCATCTGAGTTGCTAGCCCTCCAAGAAGAAAAGGATAAAGTCCATCAGGAGATGATGGAATACAAAGGAAGAGCCGGAGAGCTACAGGAAGAAAAAGAGAAGTGGGAAGCCGAAAGGAAGGAACTGTTATCCCAAATCTCCTTGATGAAAAAAGATCTGAATGAAGAGAAGGAGATTATGGAAGAGTTGATGAGCCAGACTCCCACCGGCGAGGACCTGTCTATTGTAAATATCCAGAAGCCATTAGATGATTTCTCTACTGACGATTTGTTGGTGCCAATGTCCCAGGTGAGTTTGAAAGAAGAAGCAATCAAAGATTTGAAAGCAAAAAATGAAAAGATGAAAGCTGAACTGGCCAAAGTTAATGAAAGCAAAAAACAAATACTGCAGGACAGGAACCAATTACAAAAGAAATTTAATGAACTAAAGGAAAAATGCATTGGGAAAGGCCCTCTTCAGGGGGCAAAACACATCATTTGGGATACCTTGTGTATAGAGATTACCAAGTTCAGGCACTATTTAAATTTTATTGATGATTTGAATATAATGATAAATTTGGCCCATCAGAGATTAAAACTGGTAAACGAACATATGGAGAAAAGACCCCTTGTTACGGTGCAGAACACACTAAATTTTCTAAATTCACTGTCATATCAGAAGTTGCAGGAATTGGGCATAAAGGACAGAGTGTCAATAGTGATGTGGGAAAAGAAAATCATCCATAAGCATCACTTAATCAAAACGGTCCAAGATAAATCAGAAGGATTGTTGCTGCAGGTAAATAATTTTAAACAGGAGTTTAAAGAACTGTTCGATGATGGGTTGCCTTCTTTCTGGGATGGAGAAGGGCGGATGTTCTCACAGGAACATTATCATAACCTGCTTGTTCAGTGCTGCATGGACCACTCAAAATTCAATGATTTGGAGAAAATCCTGACAGGGAAGACCATCGTGGATATGCTCACAGAAGATTTCGAGATTCTGCAGAAGTTCGCCATCATCAGGAGCAGATTGCCCAGAAATTCCTATGAAGCATATATGGAGCTCGAGGTAGCTATTCGGGAAATGATGGAGTGTGACACCCCAAGTTCGGAGCAGTGGAAAGCTGTGGAGCAGTTTGGAAAGACAAAGTATATTCTCCATCCCTAAGAACAGGTGTCATGCACTGAAGAGCTGATGGGGCAAAGACGTGGAGCTGATGGGGCAAAGATATGGAGCTGATGGGGCAAAGACGTGGAGCTGATGGGGAAAAGATATGGAGCTGATGGGACAAAGATGTGGAGCTGATGGGCGAAAGTTTGTTGTCAAGTTGATTTGTACTTTATGATCTGTTAGGATTGGAGTTGTAACGAACTTCCTAGGGGTTAGGAATTTAGTTACAAACTCTAAATTAAGCCGATCATTCTATTATTGATCTTCTTGTTGGAGCACCGATCATTTTATGTATAAATATGCATCTTTTTTAAGAGATGGGGGTTGGAACCCATCGGGTGGTGAATAATTCTGGAGAACATATCTGTTTGTGAAATAACAAAGTGAATGCATGAGAGTTTTGTCAGAGATTCATGTGTCGTTGATATTGCAGTCTGTGCTTCCTTCTTTATGTGATTGCATTTCCCTTGTGTAACACTCCATTTTGTTTCTTCCTCGTATCTGGAATATAGCGTTAGATGATTGGAATTCATGTGTTTATGCTCTGATCATCATTTCAAATATTATATGATTTTTTCTGCTAAAGTTGATATAGAACTCATCCTTGTTGATGCTCTGTATTAATGGGTTGTTTCTTCATCTCTTCTGTTCCACCTGAATCAATTTGAATGACTGTGATGATATGATTATCTTGCCTTTGATGAATATCATGTATATGTCTTTGTGGTATTTTTATATTTGTATATGACTCCATGCCCAATGTTTATGTGATTGTTTCAGCCAAATACATAAATCTGTGAATGTTATTTTAAATCTGGTCTTGTTAAATCTTTATTGAGAGATCCCTCTCTGGAAGAAAATACCAGTTTCTTCCTAAAGTGGTTTTGCTGTTACCTTGGAGTATACCTTTTACAACCTGGGTACATTCTGAGTGCTAACACTATGTATACGAGGAATAATTTTTTCTACATTATCGTCATTGAAAATGCATGTCAAATCATCATCAAACTCAAGGTTCGTCTTTTCTGCAATGTTTTCCATACTCAGCTTTTTATCATCTGAGTAGTTGTTTCACCAACAGACTGTGCTGCAACATAACCAATCATCTCACCTAGAGCTACTAAGGACTACATGAAACGAGATTCAAAAGCTACTAATATATGAGATGCACTCTTTACAAATAGGTAATATTTTGTTTATAATATTTGGTTCATATAGAAATAATATACAATTATTATGTTTGATTCATGCAGAATTAATACACAGTCACTCACTTCATCCTAGTATAAATAATGGAAAATGTACATGTAATACTTTGGAAAATATGAGAACCTATGCTTCTATCCCTTTACAATTGTAGATACCAAACATACTTTGGTATGAGAAATCAGATAACACTCAAATGCTTCCATTATGTGCAGAAGCTCCAAGTTGTTATAACCAAGCGTTGTACATATCTTGAATGTATGCTTGTATGAGTAGACACCAATATAAAAAATATCATATAATGTGTTTTCTCATAAGTATGATTGAATTAGCATAAAACAATGGAAAACATCGATTAAAAGGTATAATAGCAAGTTTTATGCCATCCATTGTTTTAAAATACAAATATTGACCTGATAAAGAGTTAGCTTGTGTTGGAAGTCTTTATTAATTAATCCACAAATTAGATCCTATGATGTTGACTATAAGCTCAATTTACTGCAAAGAAACTATATTCTCAACCATTACCTCAATGTAAATAACATTTTATCAAACCAAAGACATTCATTTCAATACTAACAACAATCATGAGCTAGCACATAATAAGAAACAAAGATCATTCTAATTAATCATTCAGTCATTTATTTTTTGAACATAGATCAAAAATTTTACTCGTGTATTACTTCCAAAATCATAATCCAACTTTATATTATCTTCACACTTGTGCTCTATATGACTAGCGGCACCAAATATAAACTTCCAATAGCATTCATAACTTACCAAAGGATAATTTGTTTTATCTAAAGCATTGCACAATATTTATCTAGAGGAGATGTTTTTCAAGGTGATATACTTCTGAAATCAAAATGCTTAGGATGCAACTGAAATAGTCAGCCAATATTCCTTACAAGAATTTCCAAGAGTGGAGTAATGAAGACATATATAAAAGGTAACAAAGAGACAAATTGTATCAGTTCTATCTTAGATGCATGCACAATGAAATATAGTGATGGTTGTAGTAAGTCATCATACTCATATTTAATTTATCAAATGATTTACCAAACAAATGTTTCTTAGATGTGCCAAGAATGAATTAAATGAAGACTTGCAACAATAGAAACCAAATGGTGACAATGAACGCTAGGATCAAAATTCAGATCTATCTCAAGAAGTATAAGGTCACAATATATTCAGATATCTCATATTAGTTTGGCATCCATTCTTATCAATATACTCAAAAACATTTTATGTGCCAAGATATTAGTACCATTTGAATTAGTCCAGAAATACAAAGTTCAACATCGCTTATGTAACTTATGTACTTACTTATGTAAGGTGTAACTTATGTACTTACTGACATTGTCTTCTTCATGGAATTCACAATAGTAAACAAAAGGAGAATCTGACATTGTCTTCTTCATGGAATTCACAGTAGTAAACAAAAGGAGAATCTAAGTTACTAATGGATATATTCCTAAATATACAGACATATTGTCCCATTAGTAGACAACAAAACATATAAACATGTTTATTTCGCTAGAGAGGTCCCAGAACCCTAGTTTCTATCAACAATGTGGTTGGCTACTTCATTTTGCACTTGGGATTCGAAGGCCATAGTTCCTACCTGAATCTCGACATGAGTCAGTCTACGCGAGCTCCTGGATGGCATGGGATTGCTCCTAATGTCGGGATTTCTCAGCAGCGTTTTGCTCCCTCTGAATCAATCTCACTTCATGGAGATCCTCTGCAACCTGTTGAAAACGTTCCCTCACTTCTCCTTTGAGTCAGCGAAGATGATGCTTCTGAATATACACATCATCTTTAACTCTCCTCAGTCTGTGTCCCAGTGATTCCAGGCCATGTTGCGGGCAGCAAGGCTCCTTCTCGTCGGTGGAGTCCGTGTTATCAACCTGTTTGCATAGAGGGCAATTAGATTGGAGGCTCTTGCAGCTTTGAATTTCTTTCCTGAGATGAATGAAGTCAGAGATAAGTTGGTTTCTGTATATACTATAGGAATGATCTGTCTCATCGGCCAAGTCACTCTTCTTCATGATGAAAACAATCATGTTGGAATGCTCTAAATCTCCAGCCTGATCCGCCTCAACTCTCACCCATGGCCATATTAACGTCATCCTACATGATCTGAACAGGCTTGACGTACGTTCCTCAAATATCGCATAGGGCGCATAATAATCCATGGTTGTTATGGTTTGTACCTCCTATAGTACAAAACCAAAATTCACAATAGGTTCCTGGGTTGGAAAGTCTAATCTAACGTACTCTGCTTCTATTTCTCTTGAATTTTCGTTCTCCCAAATCCTCCTTCCTTCATTCGCGACGAGGTTCATGGTCGCTTGTACTATCTGCATTGTGATGTCGCCCGTGTCGGTGTGGTGTGTACACCACTTCATTCATTCACCCCACTCCGTGCATCCTCCACATGGTTGTTTTGGTGATATCCACGATATCCTACGATATCCGACGATCATGCCATAAGACCGACGACAAATGTCATCGGTCTTTCTCTTTTTTTTGTACGTGTATCCATCGAATATTTGATGTTACAGACGGATATGTAGTTGAAAATATTTCCTTCCGATAAGTGTTGGTCATAGAATATCCAACGTTGATATGTCGGATCTACGACGTTAATATGTCGGATCTTCGACGTTGATATGTCGTATTTTCGACACTACGTCCAACAAGAAAACTCAGAAATTCGACAATTAATGGATGAATGAATTCTCCATATTAGCTTTATTCTCTGTCGAATTGTCGACAATTTTTGAAATGGAGTCGAATATCCGACGAAGTCCAACCGACGACAAAAAAAATGTGGTTGTCGAATAATAGACACATGTCTGTCGAAGTTCAGACAATGCATCTGTCGAATTTTGGGATCAAATTATGTTATGAGATTGTTATAATTTAGATTAAATTTTCTATGTTTACTTCATAGGGAGGTGGTCAGGGGCGCATCACCCCACCAGTTGGTCAGAGGAGTACACCATCCTCGAGGCAGCAGGTATATATCTTTGTAATAGTACAAGTACAAGTATGTCAAAATGTTATGTTATTATATTGTTTTAGTAAGTATTTTGGTTACGTTAGGTAATTTTTTATATGGTTTTGATGCAAGGTTCTATGAGGGGCACCTCCCTCATAGTAGATGTTACCATACCTTCCTCGAGGCGACAGGTATACATCAATGCCATTGTACAAATTTAATATGTACAAACAGTTATGGTGTTATGTTTTTTCAAGAGTACATTCGTTTGGTTTATATAATCTTATCTATATTTGATGCAGAGTGTTTATCGAGGAAGCCACCTGGTCGTTGATCAGCCCACAGCAGCCTTGGGAAAACATGCAAACTTGAATGTAATTCTACAATTTAAATACTTCAAAATTGTACACATATATAAATTGTAGCATAATGTTTTTTAGTTATGTATTTTTTTCGTTTGTATAATTGATTTCATTATGATAATGTTGTCTACTTCTTTTTTTGCAAGTGGATGATCGAGGAAAGTCTCCAACTGTTGATCAGACCACACCGTCATCCAAGCATCAGTTAAACCTAAATTTAATTCAAGGAATATTTCATGATAGATATGTTTTGTTAATATATTTTTTTCCTGAGACTATTGCTTTAACATGTAAGTAATGTTTTATATATATTTGTTGCAGACCAATGATTCAGTTTATGAAATAGCATCACAACAATCCATAGATTTTAATGTGAATGAGTTGTTGAACGATGTTGACATTGGTTTTTTTTATGATGAATAAGTGTCCTTGGACACATAATTTAATAAGGAAACAAAAATTTACATCACACTCACAAGACTCTCTTAACATCTCATAGAGAAGAGAGTTTGGTTATATAGCTCAATCCTATACTAGAAAGTAGGAAGACAACCAATCATATAATCACATGGAAATGATAGGTGTCATTTACAAAGAAACAATCATATTCAAAGTCTAATTGCTCACTAAACTAATTTATTCTTTAATATAATACTAGGAAAATACCTAGACTATAAAACTTAGGATTAAGAGGTCTAACATTCCCCCCTTTAATCCGAAATTTTATATTTACAAATGACAAGTTCATCTCTGAACTTAGTGAATTTTGTTCTACCAAGTGGCTTGGTAAAAATATCTGAAGTTTGATCTTATGGAAAAAACTGAGGCTTGATAATGTCTTTGACGATGAGAGATCTGATGAAGTGATATATGGTGTCAACATGGTTTGTCTTTGAATGAAAAACTGAGTTCTTGGCCATCTTTATTGCTAACTGACTGTCGATTAATAAATTAGTTGTTGACTTTTGTGTTACACCAAAATCCTCTAATATCCTATGTAGCCAAACAATTTCGCATGTTGCTTCCCAAGCTGATATGTATTATGCTTCTGCTGAAGAATTGGCAACTGTAGGATGCTTTTTACAACTCCATGAAATTTTTGTTGAACCCAAATTCATTAAGTACCCAGAAGTGGATATACGATTATCAATGTCTCCAACAAAATATGCATCTGAATATCCAACAAGTGTAAATTCTTTATATTTCTTGTAAAGAATACCAAAGACTTTTGTTCCTTGGATATATCTTAACACCCTTTTTTCTAAATTCCAGTGACTTTCCCTTGGTTCCTGCATAAACCTTGAAAGTATACTAATTGAATATGATAAATCCAAGTGATTATTTGTCAAATAAATGAGGCTTCCAATCAATTTCCTATACTTTGTACCATCTACCAAATCCCCCCCTTCAAATTTTGACAGTTTCAAATTTTGCTCCATAGGGGTAAGAGAAGGTTTACACTCTTCCATGTCAAATTTCTTCAATAAATCAGTGGCATACTTAGTTTGAATAAGGAATATGTTGTTTGTAAGTTGAGTGACTTTGACTCCGAGATAGTAATGAAGTGTTCCTAAATCTATCATCTTGAAACCTGCTTAAAGTTCTCCTTTAACCTGTTTGATGTGATCTTCATTATTCCAATTATGATTAAGTCATCAACATGGAGTAGAATAATCACAAAGTGTTTGTCTTGCATCTGAAAATACAAAGTATCATCAAACTCACTTCATTGAAAACCAACTTTTCAAAGGTATTCATCAATTTTTGCATACCAAGCTCGAGGAGCTTGTTTCAAACCATATAAAGCCTTTATGAGTTTACATATGTTCTTGTCCTTCAACCTCAAATCCTCGGGGTTGAGTCATGAAAACTTCTTCTTTCAAATCACCATTCAAGAAGGCACTTTTAACATCCATTTGATGTAATTTCTATAACACCCCGGTTTTGACCCCATTTGCATTAAATGTATATGATGTATATATTGTAATTAATCGTGGTGTGGAGCAAAAGGCAAAATCCCCACCATCGATTTAACGTTTTATGTTCCGGCGATTAAAATCGTTGCCGATGGTATATTCGTGCTAGCCAGCACATTATATCTTTGGCATCATGTAAATATGCATTTCAATTAAAAACACCCACAACCAACTATGTCTATGCAACAAATAATGAGATGGGGGCATTATTTTCCTAAGGAATAGGGAGGGAAATTATTTAAACCTTTGGGCCAATGGGGAAAATCCAAATGTCAAAGGGAGAACCCATAAAACCCTCAACTACCCATTTTTTCTTTTTCTCCAATCATTAAATTTTGCCAGAATGTGGTTGAGTTAGTTATTGCATGGAGTGGGAAGAGTATGGGCACAAATTCGAATTGGGCAGAGGACCCATTTTTGAAAAATGTGTTCTGACTTTCTTGGCAAGAGAAATGCCCAAAAACGTATGCCCTTCTTCCATACAACCACGTTTTCCATTTTACCTCACCATTCTCCCTCACGTTGGTTTCCTTCATGCAGCTGAAGCTTCCTGTGTGTCCATCCTTCACATTTTTGCTCATTTTCCTCATCTTGAATGCCCAGAAAATCCGTTTTGGTGTTGTTCAGCAAGTGGGCAAGGATTATTTTCATTTTGGGAGTTTATGGAAGTCATTTTGGCTCCCGTAATGCCATAAACATCCTCAGAATTCGTGGGCAAAGAAGATTCACGTTTTTGGGTTTGGTAGAGGTTGTTTTTGCCCCGAAATCCCCATAGTAATTTTCTAAAATCGATTTGTTGAGTTGGGTTTTTGTAGAGGTTGATTTTTCCTCTGTGGAGCAATAGAACGGGTCTGAAATTGTTTTCCTCACCTTGGTATTTTTTTCCCCATCTTAAAATCGTTTTTGGTTGCCCACGTATTGTGAATTGCCAACAAATGCATTTTTGCTGTTATGGGCGTTTTGTTTTGGTCTAAATTGTTATTCACCCTACTTTGGGTCTGAACCAGTTAGGATTGGAAGAGGTAAATTGCTTGATAAACCTAGTGCATGAGGAACCTCACTGAGGGATATTGAGGGCTGATTATTCCTTACTACACATCCTGAATAGCACTTGAAGGGAATGCATAGCCTGAGGGACTGTATAGCAGAGAAGGGGATGATTCCTTGTGTTGGGTGTGTATGTGTTGGGAAAACCAAGTCAGACCTTGTGTAGGTGTCCATAGCTCTGTGGTTGAGCTCACTAGCTTAGTAAAGAAGCCTTTCCATCCTCTTAGCAATCTGATAAACCCAAACATAGCTTTGTCTTGAATGAGTTTTGACATATCTTTGGCTATGTGTGAGCCTGCTTAGTTTCCTTTTTCTTGGGGAATCATGAACAGCTCAGGGGTGGCAGTGATGTTGAGAGATCGATGAGCACACTAGCCTGTGGTTGGGTGGAATGTTGCAGTGGCATGGCTGGTTGCGGGGAGATTCTTGTGTAATTACTCCATAGGGGCTTCACTTGTTGACCAATATCCTATCATGTTAGTTCATATTGTGGGTTTTAAAATTATCAAAAATCAAACCAATATATTGCAGGTATTGGGGGAATGAGGGGTTTAAGGTGGGGGTGGGTAGGGTGGTTTATAAGGATTGAGGTATAAAAAGGGGTGGGGAGGAGATTTTAAGTATTGGGAGGGGGTTTCAACAAAAAGATTTTGGGTCAATATATCTTGAAATTAAGGGTATTATTTAATATCCCACGACCGCACGTGCTATGTGAGAGGTTCACTAAGTGAAGTCCCCGTGAATTACTCATGCAACTGTATTGTTTATGTGAATTATGATGAACATGTTAAAATGTGTTGAATGCTTGAATTAAACGTAATTTTCTTCCGTTGAATGTTAATTCTTTATGCATCTGTGTATCTTGAGTTCAATGCATTTTATTTTACATTTATGGGGCTAGTTCCCGGATTGATAGCAACAATAGTCGCGTCCTCTCTCCAGTAGAGGGGCGGGGACGTGACAATTTCCAACCATTTTGTGCAGCCAAATTTATAACTGTTCTGATTGTATTCCACTTAGCTGTTGGAGCAAACGTTTCATCATAATCAATGCCTTCTTGTTGAGCAAATCCTTTAGCTACAAGTCTTGATTTATACTTATCTACTTTTCCATTTGACTTGTACTTTATTCGATAAACCCATTTGCAACCTATGGGTTTAATATTAGATGGACAATCAACTAATTTCCAAATTCTATTTTCTAGTACAGAGTTATATTCACTAAGGATAGCTTTATGCCATTCCTTTCGTTTCATTGATTTAGAAAAAGAATCAGGTTTAGTGGAAGCAAAAGATGCATCATTTGGTTCTTGTGTTGAAGAAATTCTTGTTCCTGTTTTGTTTACTTCATCAAGATGGACAACGTTTATAACTTGTATGGCCGATTTTGGTCTTTGATGTAGAGTAGATTCCGCACTTGTCTTGGTCTCATTATTATTATCAAAAAGTTGATTTTGATAAATAAAAACTGAGTTGCTTTCTGAATTTGAAGATTTTGGACTTGAAGTATCACTATCAGAAGAATTCTTTTCATTACCATTGGAAGGTTGTGAAATTTCTTCAGTTGATGAAGGAAGAACCTTAGTTGAAACAAGATCCTTTTAAAACAATAAATATTGAACTGGTTTGTTTTTTAACTTACCCTTAGTCTTAATGTTTTTCTTTTCTAATCGGCTAAGGAGATGATTTATTTCATCTGAATTTGTACTTTATGTTTCATCAAATATCACATCCCTACTCACAATAAATTTTCCATCAGAAAGAAAACGATACCCTTTCTTTTGATCACGGTAGCCAATGAAGACACATTTGATACTTCAAGAATCCAGCTTAGTTGTTTTCTTCATTGAAACTAAGGCATAACAAACATATCCAAAAACTCGAAGATGTTTAACTTTTTCCTTACATCCATACCAAGCCTAATATGGTGTAACACCATCCAAAGAAGTTGTTGGAGATCTATTCCTTAAATATACTACAGTATGTACTACTTCAGCCCAATATGAAGAAGAAAGTCCTTTAAACTACATCATGGATCTTGCCATTCCCATTAAAGTACGATTAATTCTTTCAGTAATTCCATTTTGTTGTGGAGTATATGCATTAATGAAATGTCTCTTGATCCCTTTGTCTTTACAATAATTCTAAAATTATTTGGAAGTAAACTCTGTACCATTATCTGTTCTTAGAATTCCAATCTTCTCTTTAGTTTCTCTTTCAACCAAGTTTTGAAATTCTTTAAACTTTTCAAAAGATTCATATTTTTCTTTCAGAAAGTATACCCAAGTCATGCAGATAAAATCATCAATAAAGAGTAAGAAATATTTACACCCTCCTAGAGAAGTTTCCAAAGGCCCACAATTTTCACTATGAATAAGTTGCAAACATTTGTTTGCTTGCCAAGATGAAGTAGGAAATGGTTCTCTACTTTGTTTTCCATAGATGCAAGATTTACATCTTGCATTTATCTTTTTGAAAGTGGGAAACCCTTTCACCATTTCTTTCTTTTGAAGTTGAGAGAGACTATCAAAATTTAAGTGTCCATATCTAACATGCCATAATCTCTAGACCCGTTTAAGGTGATAGAGAATACCTTGAAAAAAATTAATGCGGATATCCTTCGTATGCTATTCATTATTTCGCAGAAAGACAACATTAAATCCAAGGTTGAAATGCTGGTAAGGAGATCTCAGGCCTTAAAAGTAAGTTGCGGAAGCTTGAATCATAATATCAATTCATTTAGAACTTTATAATTTTTATATTTATAGGATAGTGAACTTATAATTGAATGGTTTGTATTTACAGGATTTTATGAGACCACAAACTAGTGGTGAAGGCGGTGTTGGTCCCAGTGAGCAAGTGACTCCACCTAGACCATGTACTACACCATTATTGTTGACTAAACAGTCTCTAACACATTCTGCGACACCCCCAAGGCCAATAGAGAGTGCAGTCGCTGCTGATCAATTCACACTAGATCGTACATATGAAGGGGTGGATGTAGAGCCTGCTAGTAATGTTGATGTTGAAGCAACATTTTCTTGATCTTCCCGAGTCACTAGCATGGTTTCAATAGAGACAACATTTTTGGTGAACGAGGAACTTGTTCCAACAAATATAGAGAATATCCCAGGTAATTATACATTGTTCAATTTAGTTTTTATAATTTGATTTTAATATACTGATAAAACCTTTTTTTTTAAGTAATGATATCATGATTGTTTTGCAGGAAATTTTGTTTTTTATAAAAATCTGAATGATTTGACTTTGGAGATCTTCGGGACCACCATCCGCACAAGGTGGGACAGACAAACAAAAAATTTAAAGGATGAGCTGACTAATCGGTTGTTTGGCCTGTTCGACAATGATACCTTCGATACAACAAAGGTCCTAAAGAAGGCTGGACAACATATGAAGATTGTCCGAAACCAATATAGGGTTCACCTAGAAAGGAACCCTAGGTATGAGCTCGCTCGGTAAACACTATAAGTTTGGTGTTATGGTTTTTATTCATGCATAATTTAAAGCTTGTTGGTATATCATTATGTGAGTAAGACATCATACCTGTCATGCCTTTGTTAACTGCAGCTATTGTGGGTGTATAGGAGTAATGGTTGAGTCATCCTGCAATAAATGGACTCAAGCTGACTGTAAATTGGAATAACTTTTATGCACTTGTTTATGTTCCTGTGTAGTCTGAGTATAAAGTAAGTGGCATGTGGATGTAATGATAATATTCTCCTGTTCCTTCTTGTGGTTTGTATTATGAATTGTCCTTTACGACTAAGTTGGTTTAGTAAGATGGTCATATGGCATAAGGATCTCATGGGGAAAAATAAAGAATATGTAGGTTATCTTTTGGAATTCCTTAAGGATGTTTAGGGTTAAGCAACAAAAAATGAGTTTAATTTGGCATAACTAAATCGTCCTAATGTTCAATGAAACAATTTTTGTATTCCTTCTAAGTATCAATTCCAGCTCATTTGGGATGTCACAATTTGAGTGTCCTTGACATTGTTATCTTAGGTGCTTTGGTATATTACCTTTTTGTCCTCATGATGAGGAAGAAGTAGAAAGTCTTATTATGTATGAACTGAATCTAAGAACGACCGTTTAGGAAAGATTGCTTCTTAATGCTTAATTTTGTATAGGAAGGTAATACTGCAAAAAGATAATTGTAATAATGTTACTGTTATCTTACAAATTTATGGTATGCACAGTAAGCCGTCTTCAGGGCACCATGATGATGACATGTTGTGAATTACGTTAAGGATAATTCTCAAATGATTGTTTACAATGTGCATGAATCTTTCTTAACAAGGTTGTTGCTAACAAATTTGACTCCTCTGTAGTAATAGTGTAAACATAAAAACAAAATCGCTGCACATATTGGCACCTAGGTATAAGAGGGGCACTACACTAGGTATGAGCTCCCTTCGATGATTCCACCAAGGGAGTGGATATCCCTAGTGGAGGATGGAAAAGAGAGGGATCTGAGAAAAGCAGGAAAGATATCACCAGGAACAGGGATGTATGCAATACTTTCTACAATGTAATGTTAACCCTTATTATTATTAATTTTTATATCGAATTTAGGACATCTAACGTAATTTAACACTTTCTTAGGTTTTCAAACACATCAAACACCACTAAGGCAAGGCTAGAAAAAGTTGCTCAGCACAAGCTTGGTCTTGGTGGTTATTCGAATTTGGCAGCACGAATTGTACGTATCGAAAACCCGATAATGTATCCAAATATTAAATTGAAAATTATTTTCATTTTAATGTGGCGCAAAATGTAAAATCAATGATGTTATGAAAATATGCAGGCCGGCTGATTCAAAGAAGTGCCCACTTAGGAAGACTTGAAGCGTGGCTTCCAACACAGCTTTGAAGCTGTTGTTGAACGACGAAAATCTTGTCAGGGCATACACGGTTTTCTGGTGATTCATTTGGTACACATGTATATAAAATCTATATATTTTAATGAAAATTTATTAATTTTCATGCAATATATTCATTATAAACAATTAACATAAAATATTTATTTTGTTTTGAGTAGGAAAACAATGATCCCCTAAATGTCGATGATGGACAACAACCCGTCGAAGATCATGCTTCGATTCCTGGTAATTAATTTATTCATATGCTACAATTTTGTATAGATAATTGTAGTTGATGGACATTAATTGTATTTCTCCTTATTTCAATTGCAGAGTATGTAGATGGTCAGACTGTACAGGTTGATCCTGGACAGGAAAATGAATAACATGAAATGGCCACACCAGGTTAAAAAACACATTTGTAATTTTTTTCAAGGAAATACTTATAATTATGAAAACAAAAATAAATTAATGCAACATTTTCATATTATTGTAGCAATTCCAAACCCCTTGACGCAGCACAAACTGAACGACAAATTCCAAAAGATGCACTTTTTGTTCATTTTGTAAAGAGAAGAAAACTAAAAAAGAAGTGACTGAAGAAATTTTGAATAATTATTTTTTATAATACAATATCGTGCATGGTTTTTTCAGTTATTTAATGAATGAATGGTTTAGAATGCTTTAATGAATGATTTTTTCGGCTATTGAATGAATGAATGGTTTTTTCAGCTATTGAATGAATGAATTTCCACTAAATGTTTTTTGGCAAGTTGATGCATTGGGTTTGAGGAATTGAGAGTGATGTGAGGGGGGAGAGGCCATAAGAGCTTCCACCTTCATGTGGATGGCCTTGTTTAGTAGAGAATATTAAATTATTCTCGAAACAGAGATGAGCTCAATGAATGGTAAGGAATTATACATTTCCCACGGTGATTTCTATAATTGTGGTGTTTAAATTTTATTATTGCTATTTCACTCATCCATTGGAACTTGTTATAGATAGCCTTGGGAAACATTTTGATATTTTAGAAGAAAAATTGGCATTTTGATGTGATCGATAGCCTTATATACTTTGTTTTGTGGTTCTCCATGTTTCCTCAAGTGATTTATTATTACCAATTATTTTACTTGAATGCTATTGTAATTTACATTGTTAAATTAAAAAAAAAAACTACTCAAACTGTATTTTTTTAGCTTCATTTTGTTATTTTTAACACAAAAAAGTAAATGTTTATTTGATGGGTCCTAACATGAAATTATTGCCAGAGGAAAATATTTATAGTATGTTGGAAGATTTTTTGAAAGGTAAAGCAAAATTAGATAGTGTCAAGCTCCACAAATCAAAGTTGTACCATGAAATTATAAGTATCAGCAACATATTCCTAATTCTCATACCTATTTTGCTTTTGTTAATTTGATTTGTATTCCATACAGGGCCCACTTTACCTCTTTTTAGCCTCTTAGTGAGTTTGTAGTGAACTTTTTGCTTATACTTGTTGAAGATGCCAAGAGAAAAAACTTTGTTACACCAAAGAACTCAGTGATGTAACTCTTATGCAAAAGGTGAGTGAATATCAATTTCATGAAAAATGTGTCATTGTAGTAAACACTTATTTCTAGATGGCTCTTTCTAGTTAACATGCTTTGCAAAAGGTGTTGACGATTGAGTTGTATGCCACAATATCCATAATGGCCTTTGGTCAGCATAGTATCTATAGAATAAGAATATTCTCTTTCCCAACTTTAAATGAAACTCTAAATATTTTTGTTGGTATCTGCAAGTTTTGAGATAGATAAGACACTTCAATTGGTCGATGTCTATGGTCCTTACGACAATAGATTCAGAGGGTTGTGCTACATAACCCGTCCACACATTTGAGAGTCCTATCAACTTCTTTTGAAATTATTTCTTTTGAGAATATATATAGAAAATTTAATGTTTAGGAGGACACTCTTTCAAAAGTAGGCTTACCAGGTACACTTCAACAGGTTATTGAAAAAGAATACGGGACAAGGACTGAGGTTTCAACCAAGTATTTCTCCTTACAAAGTCCAGCTTAATCCTTTATGTTGTTTCCTCAGTTTTGTTTACTAAAGGACAAGTCTATTGTTGAACTTTATGTATTGTATTTTGGGTTTTTGAGATGATAGTACTACACATGGAACATGAAATGGTGATCTTTTGTAACATTGTTACAAATAGTGTATGACAATTGAAATCTTAGGTGGTCCCCAGATTATCTATTTTGAATCTTTTTGAAGAATGTATTACATTTCTCCTCGAAATATAATATGATATTTTCTCGAGGAAAAAAACGTGATATGAGGGTCTTATTAGACCATAAAATGATATCCCTAGATGTTGTTGGCAGATTAATTGTCTAATTAATTAAACAACTAAAAATCATGTAACATAAATTATAAACCCAAGGAAGTATTTTATTTCAAAGGTTATCACGCTCAATCTATGCATAAACACTCAAGTAGTTGATCAAATGAATATAAATCAATTATCCTACTTGACTGCTCATCCAAGCTCAACTCATTGCTAAAGATAATCTAAATTATCCATCTAAGGATTTAAGGTACTCTTACCTTTTTTATGAAAACAATCCAATATTAACTGATCTAAGAATATACGAACTAGAATTACTTTTGCAAGAAATCAAATCCTAAAGATATCAGACTATAGTAACCCTAACCATAACCATCTAAATCCAAAAATCCTAAGAAAGACAATTAACAGTAATAATCAGAGCTAAGATTGACTATAACAGTGGTCTAACAAACTTGCATAAAAAATAAAAATAGACTACTTGACACAATTGACTGTCACACCACACTGTTGCATCAAGACAAGAAATTTCAATCATTAACTACTATTGCAATGTGTTATTAATAATCCTATTGTAATTCCACACCATATTAACTTAAGAAAAACTAAAGCATCTACTTAACTCGACGATCTCTATGAGAATTCGAGCCCTGGCCTCCTAACAAAGATTCCACTAACTAACACAAATTAGAACACAAATATATGCAAATTAATTGTTGCTCATTGTATTAGGAAAGTAATACCAAATTTACAGTAATCTCTGTTACAACTTCTTACAATCAAATGCTAACAACCAATGAAAGAACCCCTGATTCAGATTGCTTCTCCATACTTATACAAAGGTGACATAATCCAGATCCACTAATATCGGGTAGCCATTAATATCTACGATCTTCAGGCTACCATGTTACAACAGAAACAATTACAGCCATAAATATAATTGAATGAAGTTGTTCGCATCCAGGATTGCGATGTTACTCTGAGTGATGAATGGTTCGAACGTACTCAACTGATTGGAAGGGGAGATGTTGTGATTATCTCAGCGATACCCAGTCTTGACTGACCGCGTGGAAAGATACTCATGCTGCTACATCAATGCATGGAACCAACTCTAGGAAGTAACAGTTGGCACCAAACATTCATTTATTCTTCAGGATCAGCGGGCTCCTACACCTGTAATCCTTCAAGGCTTTGAACTATCTTTATTGAACCGACATAAGTTAGCACAAATCAAAAGATCAAGTTCATAATCATAGTCAATATTAGGCATTATTAGAATAAATCAATAATAGATTGTACCTGTCAAGATACATTCTTAACTTGGAAAGATATCTGCCTGGGGTATGGAAAAGTAAGGTGAAACAGGGGAAAATGCATTGATAGGTATAGGAAAAAAGGGCTATTTCGAGGCCCAACTAGTTTGATTTTGATTCTATTTCAAAACTATTTCAGTGGATATGGGTAAGATTGAAAGAATGTTCAGATTGCTCTTCTGGATTCCTGAACTCGTTGCATGCAATTAAATCATCCCAACACTATTTCTCTACCTTCTTAGTCAGTATGTACATGCTCTGGTATTTTCTTGCTGGACACCATAAAATAGGAAACTTAAATCTCAATCCCAGCCAACTAGGTCCACAAATTTTAATACATGCAACATAGATGGGCAACCGGGACAGGGCATATTTGAAGTTTTCAAAACAGTATGGATCTCTTTCTCTAAAAAAAACAAAAGAAGCATCCCATCTACCCTAGTTGTCTTTTCTTGCAAAGAGCTCTTGCTGAGAGACCAACTTGAAATAGGAAGAGGCAAATTCTTGTTGGAAGGATTCCATCTAACTAGCCTTCTGAGGAGATTGCAATTATATCATATGTATGATTCTTAATGATGTAGGAGATTTGGGCTCACTTCAAACCCAAAGGGTGGAAGTCTCCTCATTCATTTGTATGGTCTGAATGGTGCTCCACCAATTCATATGATTGGTAACAAATGAAGTAAATCCTATTAGTTGAATATCACCCAAATAAGGAACTAGATTGGAGTGGACGTCCATAGGGCAGGTTTTTTCATGCAAAAATAATTCACATAACAAATTTTGATCCGAAAAATCGCTCTTAATGAAGGTGTCCAAGAATTTAGGGGCTGAAAATAGTTGATAGGGTCTCCCTTCTTTTAGTGATTCCTAATTTTAAATAGGACTATATGTTCATATAATAACACTGGATAAGATGGGGATGGAGCTCTGCATCTCAACAATTCTTGAATTAGGATGTACATCTCCTTACCTAGCTGTTCTTTTTCTTCTTTTAGGAACTTAATATTTCTCAGTTCATATAGCTCCTTCTGCAAATTGTCCCATTGGGATAGTTCTTCAACCCATTTATCCTTTAAGCTCTTGGATAATCCTCCTATGTTCAAATAAGGAGATCATTCCTTTCTCCATCAGGATGGTACGATATTTCCATTTATTGAGCTCAAGTTGCAATAGATCGAGCTTCTTTTCCAATTCTTGCTCTTTCTTTCCTCTTGTATCCTCTCCTTTTCCTTTGTCCAAGAAAATTTCTACTTCAACCCCTACTCCTGGAACTTTTGTTTATGTTGCTAATTCATCAAACAATTTTGGGAATGCTGGTTCTTGTGTAGCAACATCCCTTTTCTGTGTTTCATCCCCAACAACTTCATTTTGAGTTTCATCTTCAACAAACAATTTTGAGGATGCTGGTTCTTGTGTAGAAGCATCCCTTTTCTGTGTTGCAACCCCAACAACTTCAGTTTAAGTTGCAACTTCAACAAACAATTTTGAGGATGCTGGTTCTTGTGTAGCAATGTCACTTTTCTGTGTTTTAGCCCCAACAAATCTAGTTTGAGTTGCAGCTTTAGCAAACAATTCTAAGGATGTTGGTTCTTGTGTAGCAGCATCCCTTTTCTATGTTTCAGCCCCAATAACTTTAGTTTGAGTTGCAGATTCAGCAAACAATTTTGAGGATGCTGGTTCTTGTGTAACAACATCCAATTTCTATTATTCACTCAAAGTGCACATTGTTTGATTTGATGCTTCAATGTCATATCCTTGGAGTGATGGTTCTTGTGTAACTGCCTCTCGTTCCATAATTATTTCCATGCTTTTAAGCCGCAGATATTTTTCTTGAATGGTTTATGTATTCCCTGACTGCTGAGACTGATCCTGCATCAATTCATTAATGTCCCTGGATTGTTGAGACTAATATGGAATTAGTTCAATGTCCTTTGACTATTGGGACTGTATTTCCTCTTGTTCTTGCAATTCATGGTTACGGGTTATTCTTATCCTTGGCTTCCTTTCTTCCATCAATTCTGATGGAGGTATTTCTTCTCTCCCTTGCCTTTCTTTTGCTAATTTCCACGCTGTTATATACACCATTGTAACTCTATACCCTGCAAGTTTGAACAGATCTCCACATTTAGGGCATAGTAGTTCATCATGCTCACCATCCTTCAAAATAGAAGGTGGATTCTCCAACTGGTCAGTAGCTTCAACCAAGGTGTTCAATCTCTGCACAGTCTATTTTTTGCAAGCTTCTTTCAACCTATGTACTTCATCTCAGAGCGTTTGTACTTATTCCTTTAACAGTTCATTCTAAAAGAGTAAATTTTCAATTTGAGGTTTACTTGCAGCAGGTTCTTCTGTAATAGCGGATGATCGGGGTTTTAGAATAGGAATTTCAACATTTTCCCCTATTACGTGTACCACTTCTGCTACAGTAGAATCCCTAGTCCTTCTCCCCTTTGCAGGGCTAGATGTCTGGCCCTTAACACTTGGTATTTTCCTTCTTCTACGTGACACAGGAAATTCCACATTTTTAGAAGCAGGGATGGAACATTGATTAACTTTCCCAGTTTCAAAAAGAAATTCCTCCTCCTGAATTATAGTTCCCCTGATTTCAGGGGAGGATTCAACGTTCAGGACTTCTACCTCCCCTCCTTCTATTGCCTCTGTATAATGTCCTACATCTGCCATTGTAGCTTCAACAGTTACAGCTTTTACTGTCGCAGCTTCCACAACTGCTCGAGTTTTAGCTTTTGTTGCTGCAGCTTCTCTCACACCTTCCTCTTGAACATTCTCCAATTAGTATGCCGACATTCCATCCCCCCCCGCTAGCTGAACCCGAGGAGTTCGGCTCATCACTTTCTTCCCCAATACCTTCTATTTCCAATACAGGTTCCCGGTCTACCCTTGGCCTAGGAACAAATTGTTCCCATGTTAAATTATGATGTGCAAGGGCCCTCAAAACTAACAATTTGATTCATCCATGATTTGTTAGGGAAACTACGGGATGCCAAGATGATTTTACATATTTATCCATGCTTTGTGGGGCTCTTAGGAGATAAAATGGCATATTGAGTAATCTACCGTGGCGTAAATGGGACAGTAGGATAAAGTTACAGATATAAACGATTCAGTACCTGCCTTCACAAGTTATGTATTTTTTTAGAAAGATGAAAATTTGATCCCAAGGTCTTGGCAACGACTCCAGTGATTTTCCCCTTCCTCTTGGCTGAACAATTTCCCCTGCTACAAGAAAGTCACGTACTGTGGTCGAATTGGTCGCCTTTCGACCATACCATCTCGTCCCAGTCTGTGGTAATCCTATCACTTCCGCCACAATTGCTTCTGTAATGTCTATCCATAATCCTCTAACTGTTGAGTGAGTATTGGTCAAGTTTATAGAAAATTGCAGTGTCGTATCCACATGGAAGCCATTTAATATATGGAATTATTCTGTCCACCCGACTTCCTGAAAGATGGTAAATACTTTCCCATTTTTGCGCAAATATGGTATGTTCTAAGGTTCGTGTCTCGTTGGGATACCCATATTTCTTCCTTTCTGTAAGTTCTGTTAGCAAATGCAAGAATTGCCAGACTCGGACGTTGGAGTTACAACATGCAGTAACAGGAAATGGATAACCGAAGTTCAATTGGGTGTTTTCAGAAAGTGGCACAGTTATGTTTGGAAATTGGTACGGTTATGGGCTAAAATCGATTGGCCGGATCTCGTACAAGTTGGGTAAACTAATGGTCATTTCATGAATACGGGAAATAAATTATTGACTTGTTTCCCTTCCGGAGAACTAATCAAGGTTTTCTAACGAGGACCCATAACTTTCAAATATAATGTTGATCCGTTATCCTTCCATGGTGGCGTTATTTCATGGTTGCATCATTCATGAGGATATAAATACACACATGCTTTCGTGAGTTGTTCGTCATCAACCAGGTGAATAAAGTACGTCCATGCTGGCACAAAAGTACATGATGATCATACGAGCATATAATGTTCCTCGTGTAGACTAGACTAGGCTAATAGAAACTAGCGGACATATAAGAATCTTGTGGCTGAAGAATTAGTGGAGTCGCAGCCACGAATTGGAAAGATCTAGTGGAGTCACAACCACGAAATATGAAAAGTTGGCAAATTTTAGCGGAGTTGCAGCTACGAAAATAGGAAAAGTCGACAGAATTTAGTGGAGTTGCTGCTGTGAAATAGGAAAAATTGGCAGAATTGTAGCGGAGTTGCAGCTGCCAAATAGGAAAAATTGGCATAATTTTAGTGGAGTTGCAACTGCGAAAATAGGAAAAGTTGACAGAATTTAGCGAAGTTGCAGCTGTGAAATAGGTAAAATTGGAAGAATTTTAGCGGAGTAGCAGTTGCGAAATAGGAAAAGTTGGCAAAATTTTAGCGAAGTTGTAGTTGCAAAAATAGGAAAAGTCGATAGAATTTAGCGGAGTTGCAACTACGAAATAGGAAAAATTGGCAGAATTTTAGCAGAGTTGCAACTGCCACATAGGAAAAGTTGGCATAATTTTAGTAGAGTTGCAGCTGCAAAAATAGGAAAAGTCGGCAAAATTTAGCGGAGTTGCAGCTGCAAAATAGGTAATATTGGCAAGATTTTAGAGGAGTTGTAGCTGCGAAAATAGGAAAAGTCAGCAGAATTTAACGAAGTTGTAGCTGCGAAATAGGAAAAACTGAGAGAATTTTAGCGGAGTTGGAGCTACGAAATAGAAAAAGTTGGCAGAATTTTTAGCGGAGTTGCAGCTATGAATCCAAATATAAAGGGATATTTAAAAAAAAATCATCGTTCCGTCGGTTTTTCGACCTCTATGAAGTGAAATTTGTAGTCGGATTTCATTAAAACCGACAAAGTGGTTATACTACCGACAACAAAGTGGAGGAAACGTCATCGTATAACCGACCTAAATGAAATGAAATTTGTGGTCGGATTTACATTAAATCCGACAACATTGCTACACTACCGACGAAGGGGAGGAGTCAGATATCCGACCACTATAAAGAAAACGTAGTCGGAAATCCGACACCTATGCACTGAAATTTGTGGTTGTATTTACATTAAATCCGACAACGTTGCTACACAAGCGACGAAGGGGAGGAGTCGAGTTGTCGACGACTACGAAGCAAACATAGTTGGATTTCTGACATTTATGCACTGAAATGTGTAGTCAGAGTTTCGACGTTTAGGAAGCAAACTTAGTCGGATTTCCAATGAGTGTTTTCATAGTAAAAAAACTGTCGAAATTTTACCGACGTTTAAAAAGGAGGGTTGTCGAAGTGCCGATAACAATATGTCAAAAATAATACATCTAAGCCATCGGATTTTGTGTTAAAAAATGCTAGTGAATGAAGCCTTTCAAGCTAGAGCATCCCTTTTTTTCTGAGAAAATACTCAGATTAAATAGAGAACAAATACATAGAGCAAGATTATGTACAAGAAGAGAATGTATAAGGAGAATAAAATGAAAACCTTTTCCTTAGTGCTACTAGCACTAAAATCATATTTGAATAAACACAAACATCTACTTTTGGCATCTATAAAAAGGAGACGACCCTTAGCTTAGAGATAGATACATATCTCTTCCACCAAATTCTACAAAAGAAACAAACAAAGCTAGTTCCTCATTATCAAAAATACAGTTACACATTAGTTTCATAATAAATACAAGCTAAGATAATGTTATTAATGTCCAACAAATGACCACAAAGTTGGTTAATGGGACTCAAAAGTATAATCCATGTGAATAAACAATGAGGGTGCAAAAACAAGTCCTATCACTACTCTACAAAAAAAAAGAGCTAATTAATTAGTCAATAGAAACACAAATACAAAAACAAGGTCAAAACCATGTAAAGTATACAATGTTGTTGTCAAGGTGTGTTGGTATGTGAAGTGGAGTGGAGAGAGGAATAACATGGTTCCCAATCCAAGTCATTGATCATTGTGAAGGGACCAATGGATTGGTTGATGATATCATTTAACAAATATCTAGGGATAAGGGGCAAATGTTAAATACTAGGAGGAGCCTTGGATTAATGAGTTCCATCACTCTTAACATCTAAGGTCAAGAGGAAGAATCTAGGGATGAAAGATTGGTTACATGGGTGGACCTGAAGAACATTACTATGTGTAGAGTGAATCCGATCTTAGGACCTCATAGAGTTGGTATGTTTGGTTGGATTTGTACTAGGAGAACCTCAAAATTCTCATGGAGGGAAATCAACTTGTTGTGGGGCCACTGGATAAGAAGCTTGAGGTTGCTTTGATGTGTACTAATACTAGTGGATGAGAGAAACAAAGAAGAAGGAAGTGATTCTCCTAGTAGAATATGGTCAGAGAGGACCATGAAGGATCCTTGATCTATGCTCCCAAACTAACCTTTGAAAGAGTTAAGCATCTTTGGTATGGATCATGGAAGGAGAGAAAAATTTATGATCCCTGGTAGAGTCAATGAAACCACCCTTTGATATCAGAAAAAAAATGGACATTTGAAAATAAGGTGTTCCTTCAACTTAGTCTCTTGAAGGTGGAAAATTCGACAAGTCCTCTTATGGTGGGGAATGTGATGATATCTCTCAATCTAAAGTTGACAAGCGCCCACTTTGAATTGTCCAAGGGAAATCATGAGTGCGTGCATCCAAATTTAGTGTGTATACTTAGGTTTGTTAAATAAGACCATCCCTTGATAAGCATGAAGTGCTTGAAATACAATGGTATCTTATAGATAAGGCCCTGGAAGGGGGGTTGGTTCCAAGTGGGCTAGATATACCGCATGCAGATATTCTCCATAATCACCTAGCTTAGATCCTATTTAGAGGGTAGGTGGTAAGTTGGAGTGTCCAAGGAGC
>LPNX010996169.1:231658-251761 GCA_001517045.1 Pseudotsuga menziesii | reverse complement strand
ATTTTATTATTTTAACTATTATTTTATTATTTTAACTATTATTTTATTATTTTCCTTAGGAGGCCCATTTTAGACCCCAAAATTCCTCTAATGTAACTTCGAGGCAGTTTCAAAGGCCCATAAAAACCAAGAAAAAAAGGTGTTTAGAGTCACTCAACAATGCATCCCTCTAATGGATTAATGCATTGAAAAAACAATAGGAACTTGCATTTGAATTTGCCACCAATAACCTCTAGCTAAATAACAATCCCACAAAATGTGCTTCAAAGACTTTATTTTACCATAAGTTGGACATTGGTCATTCATTAAATTGTTTTTTAAACGTGAATTTGTTGGTAGTCCCTAGAGTTGGATCATTCTTGTTATTCTAATAATTATTGTTTACGACTTGAACCTACCCATCATTATCAGCATTAGATAAGGTATTTTGGGCTTCAACTTGTGGAACAAGTGTAACTAAAGATGACAAGGTATTAGAATTAACCATGAGGGGACAATCCCTAATCCTATGGCTAGGGCTTTGGCACCTAAAATAGGATATTGATGTACCTCATAGGACAACACAACACTTTACCCCTGCCTTGATGTACAAAAGCCTTTTCAAATCCTTTGATAAGAAAAATACAAAAAATATTCATTTATGTTACCTAGGGTTACAAATCTTGGGCAATTCATGGCATATGGTGCCACTAATGGGTGCAAAATTTTGCTCCAAAAACTCCCAAAACTACATCAGTAATCCTTGAAATTAAACCCAAGCATGGAAACAATGTTGAGAAGCTTGATCAACATATAAGCTTTCCTCCTAGGGAGACAATATTACTAGGGTAATGTGACAAATCCAAGGATCAACATAAGCAAGAATGGTGTTATAGTGTGCTTCCTCATTAAAAGGAAAAAAAAGGCTTTTGTGAACATTTTTTTAATAAAAAATCCTTTTATCAAGCTATGGTTGATTGTGTAGAGCCAACCTTGTGGATCCCATACCTCCTTAAACCAAATCCTTGATGAAAAAATCACGGAGAATCCAACCCAAGATGTAGCCTTGCAATGTGTGACTTTTGAACTTGTAATAGATACCGACGTATTCATCCAAATCAATGTTGATAGGAGTTCATCAAAAGGGAAATCATTACCTTGTGGTACACTTTGCGAACGAACTTCCTTGGGAATTTCAATGGCACCATGGATGTGGTCTCCACAAATTATTAAATCTCTAGCATTATTTGGTTTAGTAACTAGAGCACTAGGTTGAGGGCCAACTATATTATGGTCTCCTCAAGCCTTCTTGGAGGAAGGAGAGGTCACCCAAGGAGATTGCATCACAATAATGTCGACAATAAGAAATTTTGGATGAAACAATAAGTTGCTAATGGCGTTAGACCAATACATTAGAACCTAAGTTGCAATGGCTCTTAGTATGACAATTTGAAATATAATCATGGGGAATTATCATTACTCTTGAACGAGCTCTCAACTTGATTTCATATATCTTTGATTACTAGTTGGATGTATCCACATCAAAATTTTAACCAACCAGCAATGGATTCCTAAGCTACAACTCTGCTTGATATGGCTCGAATTGATAGTTAGTGTTGTTTGTGAGCTCTTAAATTTAATAATTTTAGTCAGTTCATTAAACTCCTCCGAAGGTTCAAATCAAAATCTACCTTCTTTATAGAGGAGAAGGATGATGACTTTTCCTTCCCTCTTAAAGGCCAAGTGATTTTTTCAAAGGAGAAGCAACCTCTCATTTTCTTTCCCCGTGGCCTTCCAACAAGAGTTGTGTACACATCTTCTACAACTTTGCTAAATTGATGGCTTTAAAATCAACATATATGGAGATTTCCAAAAGACTTGCATCTACAGTTTTCAAAAATCCTAAAGGTTTAATCAAGTGCTAGTTGACCACTTCTAGATAGCTCCTCAACCTTGACAATGTTATTTAATCCATTTGAATCCAAGCTTTCTTTAGCATAATGGTTCTTTTTCTTTTTTTTTTTGAACTAGGTTGTGCTAGGCTGGGGCCATCTCCAATGTTGGAAGACAAAATGATCTTCCCACAAGTAGGATGCTTCCACCAGGTTTGTATGAGGATTCCCCTTGGGGAAGTAAAATTATCCCCCACAAGTGGTTGCCACCCTCAACCCCTCCCCATGAGATTTGAACCCAAGACTCGATAGGGACTAAACCCCACACAAACCAATTGAGCTAAACCTCAGGGTATTCTTTGACATAATGTTACTTGGTAACTTAAAACCAATTAGTTGAAGCAATACAAATCCTTCAATCGCCAGTTCGATTTGTGAGCCAAAATCAATGAAAATGTCCTAAAATTTGGTGATTTTTTGCACTAACTTGACTTGATATAGATCTACTTTCTCAAATCACGATAATTGGTGAATTTTTTTTCTTTTTATATAGATCTAATATCTTTTGTTTGATTGATGAATCATAGTAAGATGACATTCTTCATAAGCCAAACCCCAAACCCTGAAATGATTTTGAATAATCTCGAATAATTACGCCGATAAGTGTTAATTTCTTATAATTTTGGGGTGGACTACCATCTATGCTTTTTCATCTATGTATGAGGATGAGACAAGTGTACTGTCCAGATTGATTCTACAGCAGTGATTCAAAATTCGAAATTCAAAATAAACAACTATAAAAAATAAATGGTAGTTGACGAATGGATAGTTGATAGCTGACGCATTGATAACTTGTAGTTGATGAATGGATAACCAACAATTTATCGCAGATAACTAGAAGAATGTAAGAGAGAAAAAAAGGATGAATGGATAACCAACATTTTATCGCAGATAACTCATAGTTGATGCATGAATGCATGGATAACATATAATTTGGGGTGAAGTGGTAGTTGAAGCATGGATAAGGTATAATTTTGTGGTACATAAGCTTTCACCAACCACATATTAAGTGGTTATGCTAGTCTTGTTTCTTCATAGGGTTAAGGTGCTCGATGTGTTTCTTCTTTGTCCTCTTCATTATTTGTGCGACGTGAACTAATAACAATATCCCTCGAGCAATTATATTAAATGAGCCATGAGAATAGATATGACAAATTTGTGGGCCTAAGTTAGGACCATCTATGTTTCAATAGCATGAATGGTGATTAGCATCAAGTCAGGTAGACCGTGTGAGTTTTGATTGCATGGAAAATATGTTTATGGCCATATTATATCCCCTCACTTACGGTTATCATATTCTATGATTCATCCAGACTGAATCACAAGTCTGATGAGTTTGCTGACCCCGCAAGTCTGATGCCAAGTTGGCTAACCCGCCAAGTTTGGTGATGAGTTGGTTGCGAAAGAAAAGAACAGAGCAAAAGAAACACGGGCAGATGATTCGCCTTCTCATTATTCAAAGGTGTTTAAATAGGAAATACAAAACAATATTACTGTGGGTAAATACCACAGTTAGGTAAATACCGTTGTGGGTTACCTGACTCTCTAACCTAACTACGGTGGGTGAGATTACTCTCTTCAACACACCCCCTTAATCTCAACTGGTAGTACATCATCAACATTGTCTATGCCGAAAGATGCCTGCGGGTCTATGTCTCAGCTAGGCTTACATTTCAGTCAAGAAACTTCAGCTTGACTTTCTTCTTTGAAGTGTACTTGGAATTCTTTTTCTTTGTCTTCTGGATCTTGATGCTAAGTAGTTGATCTTCTTCTTCTTCTAGAACATAATGAAAGTCTTCATTTTCTGTTTCAACATGATTCTTCTAGTTGTCATCTTTACTTGCACACTCAACATTTTTGTTAGAAAAAATATAAATATATTTCAGCTTTTCTTGGAGAGCATTCACATCTTGGTGTTGCTTATCAATGACAACTACTTCATTTGCTTGATTCCACTATGCATCATTCAGTGCTTCTTCAAAAATTGTGGGATCAAAATAAAACAGAGCATACTGTAGATGCTCATCAGTATAAGGAGCCTGCTCATAGATCTCCCTCAAACTTCTCGTTTTCTGGTTTTGGGGTGGACTGCATAATGTTGTTTCTTTTGTGATGTTATCAGCTGGTAGTTGTTCATTCTCAGCAACTATTGCAGCTTCTATGCTGCTATCAACTATTTCTTGCTCAAAGAGACTATCACTCACATCATTGAGTACCGCTGCAGTGACAGGTTTGCTTGAACTGTCATCATCAAACATAACTAGATCAACATCATTTACTGGGATTACATGATCACTAGCTGCCTCTTTGACACAGTCATCTTGACTGTCTTCCACTTCAGTGTGGGATTCTTGGTGCTCTGCCTGACTTGCAAAGTCATCTTCCTCTACCGTTGGTTCCTCACCGAAGACTTCTTTCAGTGTATCCCATGCTTTCTTTGGAGTATCAGCGTTTACAATGTAATGAAATAAGGAATAGTCTATACTGTCATTAGAGAGAATTTGAGGTCAAAAATGGGCCTCCTAAGAGATGTACTACAAAAATATAAGATATATTAAAATATTATGAGTTAGGGGTTTTATGGGGTAGGTATATATGACAACTCACCTCCTACACTACTTTTTATGCACGATATAAATAACCATGGTTGAGTTACTTTTCTAAATTGGCTATAAATAAAATTAATAAAATAACTCTAGAATGATGTGACTAAGATTCATTGTAAATTCCCAAAAAATTATTGTCCTTTAACATTTATTTGTCTCGAACTTATAAATAAAATTAAACAAAAATGAATTTAATTTATATGCATAACTAACATATTTTTTTCATATAAATATCATTCATGAATTTCATTTATTTTAGAAGTACAAGATTATATATATATATATATATATATATATTAGCTTGACATTATGATATTAAATACAATTGAGTGAATATATAATTTAAAATTAAAAAACATGAAAATGACAATATATTATTTTATAAAAAAATGTGAAAAAACATTTTTATGAATAATGAGTACTTTACTTGAAAATGACAATAATATTATTTTATGAGAAAGTGAATTGTGAGTACTTTACTTAAAAATAACAATAATATTATTTTATGAGAAAGTGTGAAATGACTTTTATTGTGAGTACTTCACTTTATGACTTAAAAGTACTCGTACCACTACCTTGGTTAACTATGGAATTTCATCCACCATAGAAAATGTGACAAATAAGCATTCTTAACTCATGCAATGCCACCTCAACCATGGAGGATGATGTCATCTACTAGAATGTAATTGGTTGATTTTTATAGTACATTTTGGTCCTTTTGAGGCCCATTTTTGACCTCAAATTCTCTCTAATGCTTGTATGAGACATAAGGCAACAACTTGCCTTCTTTCTTTTTCAAATTCTATCAAAGCATTAAACTTGTCTGGATCAATGGGATCCTTTTCAGCTATGAAGTGCCACAAATCTTGTAATTTTAACACATTAATTACTTTGATTGCCCATACATCATATTCATCTCCATTGAAGGTCTGCCATAAACCCTCTAGTGTTAAGATATTTCTTACCTGTTCATATTCTTCTAGGACTGCTTCTAGTAGCACCATCTTCAAGAAAATGGAGAGAAGGCAGCAGATCTGAAATGAAAGGCTGATTTGGTGGGCGCTCCAACACTTCAGCAAAATATAGGGTTCACAACTCTTTGTATGAAAAGAGTTCACAATAATGGACAAAAACAATCCTGGGCATGACAAAAATGGCTATCTTTTAAAGTCCAGTGCAATATCGATTCCAGCTTCAACTAATCCTTTGCTGGTCGTAGAATTGCTTCAGTCCAAACGTCCGGATCTAGACGCAAATCCAGCAATTTTCACAAAAATTGAACCCTACGGATGAGATCTGGAAATCAACACAAAATACTAGAGTGCTTTCCACTCTGTGAAAAGGCTTACCCCAACAATGGAAGGATCAGGCCTTAGGCTCTGATACCATGTGAAAAAAAAGAACAGAACAAAAGAGACACAGGCAGATGATTCGCCTTCTCATTATTCAGAGGTGTTTAAATAGGAAATACAAAACAATATTACTGTGGGTGATCTGTGTTCAAATTGTGCAGATCTGGGAGAAATGAAAATAGATCTACGACTATGCCATGGAGCGGATCTGCTGTGCCCTGCCGCCTGGAGCCGGCAATGGAAATCTCAGCTAGAGTGCTTTCCACTCTGTGAAAAGGCTTACCCCAACAATGGAAGGATCATGCCTTAGGCTCTGATACCATGTGAAAGAAAAGAACAGAGCAAAAGAAACACGGGCAGATGATTCGCCTTCTCATTATTCAGAGGTGTTTAAATAGGAAATACAAAACAATATTACTGTGGGTGAATACCACAGTTAGGTAAATACCGCCATGGGTTACCTAACTCTCTAACCTAACTACGATGGGTGAGATTACTCTCTTCAACATTGGTTGACCTGCTAATTTTGACTATGAGTAGGTTCACTGCCATGTTACTCCCAAGTCTAAATTTGACAAGCTTGGGGTATAACTGCTACCAATTTCTTCATATGGACTGAGTACATCGCATTGCATGCTAGCCGCTTTCAATAAAGTTGTCTTTGAGATCTTAGGATATATGTTGCTTAAATTTGCATTCAAAGTTTTGAATATTGATTGAACAAATTTAACACACCAAGTATATTTTAATATGATATCTCAACTAATTATGATATTATAATTAAACATTATTCAAAACAAAATATACCATGAAAAATTAGACAAAATAAGTCCTATTGGATAAATTTCTGTCTACCTTTATTTCAATCTGCCTCTTACACAAACACATTAATCTTGATAAATCACAACTGACAACATTGATCCCATCATTCCTTTTAATCGTATCAGTCATCACAGCTAAGGAGATTACCCACATAGAAGAGCTTATCTTGATGGTGTTAATAAAAGCAGTAATTATGCCTGCATTACTGTTGGTGGAAATATCAAACAAGCAATATGTTTTTTTATAGTGCTCAAAACTTTCTTCGATGATAATAAGTCGATTATAATTGCTTGTGTGAAACTCTCTTATGGAAGCTTCACTGAAAAGTAATAACATGTCATAAGACCAAAAGTCTTTGGTAAGGACCTGCTCTTTCTATTGAAATTATCATCGGGATATTTCTTCATGCAACTTTAAAGACTTACAGTCACATGTCTGCTTTACACTATCTACTGTGTTTCTAAGAAGCATTGCAACAATCATTGGTCCAATTCCACCAGGTACTGGAGTGATCCATCCAGCAACCTCCTTGGCCTCCTCAAAGGCAACATCACCAACTAATCTGTAGCCTGAATTTCTGTTCGGGTCATCAACTGCATTTGTCCCGACATCAATAACAGCAGCACCTGGTTTGATCCAATCTCCTTTGATCTGGGAAAAGGAAGCACAGTAACAGTACATCAGTTTCCATGTGCAAGGCACAAGATGCCAATTAAATAAGGAACAAAGTTGACATAGAACAAAATGTTTTCACCATGAAATATCTCTCAAGAAAATCAAGCAAGGCTTTTTTAATTTGAAGTTTCATAGAATAGAAAATAGTATGCATCTAGCACTAAATAAACTGAAAATATAAACTGTAAAATATAAACTATTTCTTTTGTCTGACACGACAAGGGTTCGTCATACGGATTTTTTTAATTTGAAGTTTCAGAGAATAGAAAATAGTATGCATCTAGCACTAAAGAAACTGAAAATATAAACTATTTCTTTTGTCTGACAAGACAAGGGTTCGTCATACTCCAAATTTAACGGGGAAAAATCAATCACATAAAATTTATGTTACCCCAAGTCCCCCACAAATATATGGGGAGTCAGACAGAAACATAAAACATTAAAAATATAGAAATTATTTTTCAAGGTTTAAAACATCAGTATACATGATTACTGAAGAAGCTAAATAAGCATAAAAAGTTGATACTTCACTATTTTGTAAAACTAATGATGTAGTAAAAGAAATTGATTTAAAGTAAAACTAATGATGTAGTAAAAGAAATTGATTTAAAGTTTTCAATTGGATACACAAGAAAAATATATAAGAAAATAATGAATGCTAGATTAAAAATTAAATAGCTTTGTATTTATAGGTTTTCTAGGGAACATTCATCTAAAGTTATATATTTATAAATGCACTTTTTAATATTTATATATTTATAATTAACAATATTATTTTATATATAACATGGTCATTTTCTTTACTATGTTTAGTGTTGTAAATTGTTCTAACTCTTGCTTTTTTTTAATAATGTCACGTTTGTTTTTCATATTCTGTAGATAAACCAAAAAATATAAATGTTAGTTTTATTTTTGATAATTTGTTGATAAACCAAAAAAATAATGAAAGATAGATTAACAATCAAATGACTTTGTATTTATATTGTTTTTTGGTGATTATTCATATAAAATTATATATATTTATGAATGCAATTTTTAATAATTACTTTTAATTGTTTTAATGTTCTAAGTCTTATAATTTATATAAAATTAACAATATTTTTGTTTTCAGAGGAAAAAATATCAGACTTTGATATTTTTATTGAATCAAAGGACATCTTATACAATCTGTCTACAATAGGCATATCTGAGCTTCAGCAAAACCGTAATCATTTGGAAACTCCTCTAATTACTAATTAATCAGTAAAGCATACCAAGCTGCCATAAAAACATACTTTTTTATATATAACATTGTCTTTTTCTTTACGATGTTTAGTGTTGTAAGTGGTTATAACCCTTGCTGTTTCTTTGATATTTTGTTGGTACTAATTCCTAGATTGAATTGTTCTCCAAATATTTTAACTTTCTGAAAATATATTCCTTTTTGACAAGGGTACTCCTTTTTAAGATTATAGTTTAATATTATAAAAGTTTCTTATTTATGTAACCTTGACACCATATCTCTTACATCCTTCAAGAGACCATAAGTTATTACATTTATGTGGCTTAACTACAAAACACTTTATAATAATTGAGAGGTCGCTCATAACTGGTTAGTTAGTTTTCGAAGGTTTAATACTTTCATCCATATAATAATTATGACTGTCATTAGTTTCTGAATGTAAAATCCCCTTACCGCAAGGTCTGAATTATTTTTCTTGGTTTTGAGGTTTATTTTGATGGCTTATTTCAGATCTCAGTCATGTAAGTGGTTTCATAATAAACCCATAAATATTTGCGGACCACACATGATTTCAAGTGCATTAAACTTCAGGAAAATACATCCATAGCATGGGCAAGCAACAATCATTTTATACAACTGTTTTTTTAATGGCTGTAACAGCTACTGTAAGAATTAAAATAAGTCTGATTTAACCCAGTTTTCTGACCTGTAGGATCCTGTGTGTTGGCAGCTCCCTTTTTGTGATGAAATAGCCCCTTCGAGTGCTGCGATATGGCTGGGTTTGTGCACTGGCAGCTGGTACAACAAGAGGAAGCACCCAGCAGTGATTTGCAGCGCCCCTTTTTGGTAGAGAATAGCCCCCATGTTACGATTCGACTGAGTTGTGACTTGGGCAGCTGAAAAATGCTAGGAAATACACCCAGCTCAACTGTACGGCCTCTCCCAAGTGTATGATAGCAGGGAACAGCAGCAATCTACCCCTCAGATAAGTGCGCCCTCTCTAAGTGGTGAGGTCCCCTTTTCCTCCCACGAATCAACCTTCAAGTGGTGCGCCCTCCTCACAAGATGCTCACAAGATGCCCACGATTTGTAGAAGTAAAACACCTACATTCTTGTTGGTGAACTTAGTAGAGACAAGAAAAAAATTAAAATGCCCCTTCCTCTCAGCTGTAAGGGTCTGAGGTGCAGCTGAAGATAGATAGCCCCTCAATGACCAAGTGCGCCCCCCCTTTCAAACTGCCCGGAAACTCCACAAGCTTTACAAACCTGCAAGTATATTTGTTTCCTCTCCATGGCAATAAAACACAATGAAAAGATCTGAGTGATCTTTACTATCACGATCAGCAAGCAAGGGTGGATAGTTTCAGTCACAAGAAGTCAGGAAAGAATGAGAGAATACGGCAATTGCTCTTTTATTCCCATTTTCACTTTTTTTCATCATTTTTAACCTTTCCTGCCTTTAACTAATAAGATTACTTTTATTAAGTCCCCTTTTTATTAATTACTCAATGTCAATGTCATTTTTATGATGTTTTTGCCCAATTGACATTACATAATTAATTAATTTTTTTATTTACCGATTATAGCTTACAGGAGTTAAAATAAGATAATAAGTCCTCTGCCTAAAGTGACCATTCAAAAAATGGACATTACATTGAAAATCCCACTTTGAAAATTCTGTTAATCAAGTCATCCACCATCTGATCTTTGACGCCTAAATCTTCAAAATATGGATGGCCAAGAGCCTCAACGAGAGTGATGCATTTGTAGGGGTTGAATGTAAACATTCTCTCCAATAAAACAATTGCATCGTGTTCGACCCAAAATAAAAGTCCCCTCAAGGGAATTTGAGTAGTATCATTGTTGAAATGCTCTATGAAAAAATGATGGCTACGCTCAAGTTGAACAAAATCCAGTGTATCATATGGAGAGGTTTAGAAATGACCCATTGAATTTTAAATTTTCTTGCCACTACTAGTTGTAGCATCTTTGCAAAAATGCAATAAAGAGTCCATATGTAAATATTCAGGGTGTAACTACATCTTTTATTTGTGAAATGTGAGCAAAAGAGCTTCGATGATCGATATTGCGCTGTCACCATTAGATGGGTCATATCCTCTAAAAATGAACGAGCAAGGCCAAAGTTGCATATTTTGGCGCTCTCTATACATTTTGACAAGAGAATGTTGGAAGGAATCAAGTCTTGATGTAACAAATTTGCCGCGTGGAGGTATTGTAGTGCTCTTAGCACCTAATACATGACCGGTTTATAGAAGCAAGATTGCAATCCTAATTCGACGGTGCAATCCTTGAGGACTTGGAAGAGGTTTGTGTCCATCTTTCTATCCACAACATAGACCTCATCTAAGCATTTTGTGTTTGGGGGCATGAGCACAATGAATGGATGTTTATTTTGATGAAGAATTTTAGTTTTTTTTTGTAAATAAAAGACTTTGTATTACAGCAGAAAGGCTTAATTACATCACAAGGAAACTGCTAAGACAGATCAGTTAATAGAGAAGTGCACAATGAAACCGCACTAGTCATGGACAGTCCTACCGAATGGACAGGTAGAAATCCCAAACCCTCCAAAAAAAAACAACAGCATACCTCTACCAACTACTACCCCCCTATTACAAAAAGAACCAACAGGGGCAAGAGTCAGCCCGACTTTACAGAATAAAAAAACAAGAAGAGAGGACCAACATGGGCGAGAGATAGCCCGTCATTACATAATCGAAAAATAGGAAGAGAAAAAACTAAGCATCAAAGGAGAAAGCAACCAGGACTCAGATCCTCTTAATACCATGGATACCCCTAAAGGCGCCTGTAGCAGGGGCAGCACCAACAAACATACTTTGATTACCAGGGGCCAACGTGGAGCCCGCCTGGCTGTCACCATGCACCATATTGCTCCTAGACACTCTTGCACGAGGTCCTGCAGTCTCCATCTGCCTGATATTCGCTAAACAAAAAAGGAATGCCCAAGCTGCCAGCCACCACATCTAACTTCATGTGAATCAAGTGGCATTCCTCATTATGCTCTTTCCACAGACGCAGAGGTTCCTCCTCGCCTTGCTGCTTCTCTTCCTGAACAACAGAAGAGTACCCTACCAGCTGCATGTTAACCTAGTACTGCATTAACATACGGCCATACGTAGAGGCTCGGCCCACAGTATTTCCTGGATCAATTACCCAATCAGCCACCTCCTTATGCAACTCCTCAGTGGGTTTCGCCTTCACTTCCTCCCACAGGTTCCCAACCAATTTATCGATTTCCAACCGGATGGCCAGGGGCACGTGATCTTTATAGGACTTAGCAGCCTCTTGGGCATGCAATTGGGTACGCGAAGCAGAGCGTTTCTCCTCCTTATGCCGAAGGAGCCCCTTGCCTCTTCCAATCGGACCGACAGAGGTCTCTCCCAAAACCCCCTCCCGCCTTAAAGAACGTTTGGGAGCCATGAGAACCAGCCCACCCAAGCTACCACCTCCTGCGACACAAAGAATAAACACCACTCTGCAAGCTAGCTCCTGGACACGCACAGACCCAAAACCCAAATTGCACAAGATAACCAGGTCACAGCGGAAAGCAATGGAGGGTGACGAAACCTGCCCAAAATAAAAGGAGGGGGCTGTCATCATTGTCAGAGCCAACTTGAACCCTGAATACCTCACCTCAATCATGCTGCCAATGACCTGCGTATTGCAATTACTAACTGCCATCCTTTCGAAATTAAAGAGCATATCTTTGCTCCAAGTTCTTCCAGCCTCCCCCATCCCATCGAACTTATGGCAGTACTTGGACACACCCTCCCAAGCCTTCCTTAACCTTTCAGGGACCTTAGGCCACGTGATCCCGCGTGTTAGCACGACGTGAAATCCTGGGATGGCTCATGCCCTCTGTCCTCCTCATGATTCATATTTTCTACACGTACCAGCTGAGGTCTCATTGCAAAGTCTGGAGTAGCCACCTGTTGACAGATCAGGTGTAATGTCCTCTTCTGCTTAGGCATTGAGGACCAACCCGCTAACCTATGTGATTCCTATAGGTTCAAGCGGGTACTAACAGTCAAGGAATCAGCCGAAGAGTGATGCCATTTATAGAAGATCTAAGGCATCAATATTATATCACCATTGGGTCGAAGAGGGCCACTAGAGCCAAAGGCCACTTGCATGCATGACATCCGAGCATTATTTAATGATGCATGCACCCGATTAAGTCTCCATGCGCATGCATGCAAGTCAACTGCAAATTAGAAGATAAAGTGACCTAATTAGGTCAAAAGTTAGGGTTTTCGCAGTTGAGAGTTATAAAAGAAAGATAAAGTGAATGGAGAAGTCACTCATGTGATAATTGATTTGTGGAGTCAAATTGGAGAGCTAAAGTGACCTAATTAGGTCAAAAGTTAGGGTTTTCGCAGTTGAGAGTTATAAAAGAAAGATAAAGTGAAGGGAGAAGTCACTCATGTGATAATTGATTTGTGGAGTCGAATTGGAGAGCTCGGCAAGCTAAGTTGGGGTTGAGCGCATGCTCAGCTAACTGGTGTATTTCGGCAATGAAATCTATCTGCCCTAGTTCATCATCAAGTTGGATCATCCAAGTTCAGCACTAGTTCATCATCAGGTTACATTCAGCAGTTATTCTGGGAGGTTAATTATTCATCCAGCCAGAGGGTTTCACCGTCACACCGTGTCACCGTGATTAGAGACAAAGCAATTTGTTTTCCTACCTACAGGGTTCAAAACTTCCGCATGCTGCTTCCATCATCATCAGAGGGGTATTATAACCCTAGTGCACATCATCCGGACTTCCAGCAGCAGCTTATTTATTGTTCTGGAGCTTATATAGTTTTAGAGGAGGGCGCATTCACCTGTGGAGGACGATTTGGTGTATCTCCTTATTCCTGCGGTAGAATCCTTGCATGCTGGGACCAGTCTCTTCACCATCAGCTGATCTATATACTGGTATGTACATGCATTGATTTCTCCTATTTTATAGCATCTCAGTATTTTTCTAGGGCACATATTTGCATGCATGCAAAGTTCAGGGTTTGCTTTCCTATTTGATTAAGGAGTAAGTCTATTAGTCATCTACAGTATACACATAAACAGGAAAATATCAGTTTGGGATATTAAAGTGGTATCAGAGCTATTTTCCTTGCCAGCTGTGGGCATGCAAAAATTATAAATGAATCCAGGAGACCCATACAACATTACTCACAGGAGACAGAGGTATAGAGACAGAGAAGAGGAGTTAGAGAAAATAGATTTGGGGAACAAAGAGTATCAGTTTGAAAAAGGCAAAGAAACAATGGCTGATGATGATAAAATAGCTTTCAATAGTCTCATATTAGCCATAAAAGAACTCACCATTGGGCAAAAAGAAATGATGAGCACCTTCAGGCAAATGACTGAGAAGAATGGGCCCACCCCACATAGTCCCTTATTTCCCAACAGTGATAGGGTATCCACCAGCAGTAGTAGGGAGCACTTACATACCAACATGCAGAGCCATCCCCATATATACAAGCCTTTCCGACCTACCATGCCTCAATTCTTAGATAGTCCAGCTGCAGTCCCTCTAGCACAAGCAAAACCAGAAGAACCCATGAGTGCGTATCTGAGAGAATATAGGGCTTTAGGAGAGGCCTTCCATTCAACCATGACCTTCACTAACTTCTGCCACTTTAAAAGTAAGAACAAACCCAAAGCTTACAATAGGCCATTCACCCAGAACTATGAGTCACAGCGCACCGTAGGGAAACTGACTATCCCTACCTTTGAGGGCATCCGAGGTGGCCCAGCTAGGAATTGGGTGCAGAAGTTGGATACATACTTCCAGCTCAACCCCATGATTGAGACAGATGCCATTAAATTGGCTACTTTGCATTTGGACAGAGAAGCACATGAGTGGTGGTACCACAGGTTAGTGACACTGGGTCACAACACCATCACCTCATACATAGATTTTACACAGAGGCTCATTGAGCGGTTTGATCGGAAGGATCCAGAGGTACACTTTAGGGAGTTGGCACAACTCAAGCAGACAGGGAGTGCAGATGCTTTTATTTCTGAGTTTCAGAGGATAGCAGTCATGGTCACAGATATATCAAAGAGCAGGTTGATTATGTTGTTCACTGAGGCGATCACTGAACCCTTACGGGGATGGGTCAAGTCTTATAGGCCCACCACCCTAGCATATGCCATCAGATGGACTAGAGACTTGCAAGATGCAGTGCCCAAAAATAGGTTTCCTCCTAGGACCAATGTTCCTATTAAAGATAAAGAAAGGAAACCATGGCCCAAGAAAGAATGGATGGACAATGATACCCGACAAGACCTTAGAAGAAAAAAGTTATGTTTCACTTGCCAGGAACCATGGATACCAGGTCACAGATGTTCAGGAAAAGGAAAGGCCTACTACATAGAGGCTTATTCCAACAGTGAGGAGGATGAGGATTACCAGGATCAGGAGCAGGGAGAGACAACAGAGATAGTTGTTGAGGGATAGGCCTCAGGAGGTACCATTGCTACCATGACAGGGGTTCCTAGATTCCACACTCTTCGGATCAGAGGTACCATACAGGGCCACAGAGTGGGAGTACTGATAGATGGTGGGGCATCCCACAACTTCATTGATGCTGCATGGGTTAAAAAGAAAGATATTCAGACTGAGAGCTTTGATGGGTTTTCGGTAGCAGCAGCAGTCACACCATGGAGTGTAGTCAGAGGATTCCTAAATTAAAGGTAACGCTTGGGAATTATACAGTGATAGAGACATTCTATGTGGTAGATGTACCTGACATGAATGTGGTACTAGGAGTTCAGTGGCTGTATTCCATAGGGAAGTATTCCACAAATTACCAAACCATGGAGATGGAGTTTACAGGAGCAGAAGGACAAAAGGTGGTATTGAGAGGGATGAATACCTATCCTCCCACAGCAGTGACATGACACAGGATGGAGGCAGTAATCCGATAGGGAGATATTGAGTGGGTTGCAGAGCGTATGGTTACCTTCAGGAAACCACCAGATGAGGCCACACAACATCCAGCAGATATAGAGGCCTTACTACAGAAGCACAAGGTAGTATTCAGAGACCTTCCAGCAGGTCGACCTCCAGATAGGGGATTTGAGCACATTATTGAGTTAGAGGAGGGGACCCAAGCAGTTATCACCACTCCTTACAGACATTCCAAGAGGTATAAAGATGAGATCGAGAGTACAATTAAGGAACTACTCAAGCTGGGATACATCAAACCTAGCTTCAGTCCCTTTGCATCTTCAGTAGTGCTAGTGAAGAAAAATGATGGAACCTTACGCATGTGCATTAATTACAAGGCACTCAATAAGAAGACCATAAAGAAAAGGTATCCCATCCCTAGGATTGATGAGTTAATGGATGAACTACAAGGGGCAAAGTACTTTTCCAAAATTGATCTTTGCTTAGGGTACCATCAGATTCGGGTCAAGGAACAGGATGTTCCAAAGACTGCTTTCCGTTGCCACTACGGACATTATGAGTTTCTAGTGATGCCATTTGGGCTCACTAATGCAACAGCTACCTTCCAATCATGCATGAACCATATCTTCAAGACATAGTTGCGTAAATATATTCTGGTATTCTTCGACGACATATTGATATACAGTCGGACTTGGGAAGAACATTTGAGACATCTTGATGAAGTACTTGGTATTCTACAGGAGTAGTCACTATATGCCAAAATGTCCAAGTGTGAGTTCGGCATGCAGGAGATGTTGCACTTAGGACATGCGATAGGGGCCAACGGGGTCCACGTGCACTTAGAGAAGATTCGGGAAATTTTGGATTGGCCTACACCTAAAAATGTGACAGAACTGAGGGGCTTTTTGGGCCTTTGCACCTACTACAAGAGGTATGTCAGCGGATTCTCACAGATGACCGCACCCCTCACAGATCTTACCAAGAAGGGAGCATTTAGTTGGTCAGAGGTAGCACAACAAACATTTGAGAAAATGAAGGAGGTAATGAGTTCATGCCCAGTATTAGCTTTACCAGACAGACTTTTCTCAATCCTTTGTGTTAGAATGTGATGCTTCAGGAGAGGGAATTGGGGCAGTTTTGATGCAGAACAACCACCCCATTGCATTTGAGAGCAGGAAGCTCAAAGACTATGAGCGCCACTATTCGATATATGACAAAGAGATGTTAGCTATCCTCCATGCGCTAACCAAGTTCAGGTAGTACTTAGTAGGTGCCAGGTTCAAGGTTAAGACAGATCACAACAGCTTGAAATGCTTCCTAGAGCAGAAAGAGCTAAACGAGAGACAACAAAAATGGGTAAGTAAAATTCAGGCTTATGTCTTCGAGATTGAGTACGTAAAGGGGAAGAGCAATGTAGTGGCCGATGCACTTTCTAGACGACCAGCTACTTTATCCCTTATGAGCATCTCATCAGATTGGAGGTCTCATCTTTTGGTTGAGTACTCCAAAGATAAGTTTGCTTGCGAGCTATTGGATGGACAGATTCAGGATGATAGGTACAGGGTTATTGATGATATCATATACTACAAAAACAGAATCTTCTTGGTTCCAGAGTCTCCCCTCAAGAAGAAAATCTTACAGGCATCGCATGATTCACCATTAGCAGGGCAACAGAGGTTTCTCAAGACCTACAGACAGATTAGAGAAAGGTTCTCATGGGAGGGCCTCAAGAAAGATGTGATACAACATGTGAGGGAGTGCAGCTTGTGCCAACAAAACAAAATAGAGCACATCCACCCGGCTGGTTTACTACATCCCTTACCTATTTCTAAGCAGAAATGGGAGAGCATTTATATGGACTTCATTACTGGGCTGCCCAAGGTCCAAGATAGAGATTGCTTGTACGTAGTAGCGGACAGATTGACTAAGTTTGCTCACTTCTTTGCCATATCATCAGATTATTCAGCAGCACAGGTAGCAGAACTATTTTTCAGAGAGGTATTTAGACTCCATGGGTTGCCCAAGACCATTGTCAGTGACAGGGACAACAAATTCATAGGAGCCTTTTGGCAAGAGCTTTTCCAATTAGTGGGGACCGAGTTAGCCATGAGCACAAGTTATCATCCGTAGAGTGACGGGCAGACAGAGACTGTTAATAAATGGATTGAGGGATACTTGAGAAATTACGTATCAGGTTAGCAGAGGACGTGGATCAAATGGTTACACTTGGGTGAACATTGTTACAACACCACCTACCATATAACCATTAGGATGACCCCTTTCCGAGCCCTGTATGGGTATGATGCTTCCACTTTTGCAGACCGGATATTTGGCAATACCAGGGCCCCTAAGGCCAAGGAGTGGATTCAGGAGGGTCAAGATATCCTCAAAATACTCAGGGAGAACATACAGGCTGCTCAGAATCAACAGAAGATATATGCAGATAGGCACAGAGTTGAGCGCAGTTTTGAGGTGGGAGACTTCGTTTATTTACGCCTCTAGCCTTACCGACAGTCATCTCTTAAAAAGAAAGGAGCAGAAAAACTCCAACCTCGTTTCTATGGTCCATACAAGATAATTCGGAAGGTCGAAGAGGTAGCATATGAGCTAGAACTACCCCCAGAGAGAAAGATTCACAACGTATTTCATGTCTCCAATCTCAAGAACGTGGTTGGTCAACAGATTGTTACATCTTCCGAGTTGCCTCCAATTGGTTCTGATTCCGGAGCGCATCCTAGAGGTGCAAGAGCGGAAACTGAGGAACAAAATCATCAAAGATTACCTGGTTCAGTGGAAAGATTTGCCTATAGAGGAGGCTACTTGGGAGGTAGAACAGGTATTACAGCACCCAGCTTTACAGTTGCTTGAGGACAAGCAAATTCGAGCGGGGAGGACTGTAATGTCCTCTTCTGCTTAGGCATTGAGGACTAACCCGCTAACCTATGTGATTCCTATAGGTTCGAGCAGGTACTGATAGTCAAGGAATCAACTGCAGACTGATGCCATTTATAGAAGATCCAAGGCATCAATATTATATCACCATTGGGTCGAAGAGGGCCACTAGAGCCAAAGGCCACCTGCATGCATGACATCCGAGCATTATTTAATGGTGCATGCACCCGATTAAGTCTCCATGCGCATGCATGCAAGTCAACTGCAAATTAGAAGATAAAGTGACCTAATTAGGTCAAAAGTTAGGGTTTTCGCAGTTGAGAGTTATAAAAGAAAGATAAAGTGAATGGAGAAGTCACTCATGTGATGATTGATTTGTGGAGTCGAATTGGAGAGCTCGACGAGCTAAGTTGGGGTTGAGCGCATGCTCAGCTAACTGGTGTATTTCGGCAGCGAAATCTATCTGCCCTAGTTCATCATTAGGTTGGATCATCCAGGTTCAGCACTAGTTCATCATCAGGTTACATTCAACAGTTATTCCGGGAGGTTGATTATTCATCCAGCTAGAGGGTTTTACCGTCACACTGTGTCACCGTGATTAGAGACAAAGCAATTCGTTTTCCTACCTACAGGGTTCAGAACTTCCGCATGCTGCTTCCATCATCATCAGAGGGGTATTATAACCCTAGTGCATATCATCCGGGCTTCCAGCGACAGCTTATTTATTATTCTGGAGCTTATATAGTTTCAGACGAGGGCGCATTCACCTGTGGAGTACGATTTGGGGTATCTCTTTTTTCCTCCGGCAGAATCCTTGCATGTTGGGACCAGTCTCTTCACCATCAGCTGATCTATATACTGGTATGTACATGCATTGATTTCTCCTATTTTATAGCATCTCAGTATTTTTCTAGGGCACATATTTGCATGCATGCAAAGTTCAGGGTTTGCTTTCCTATTTGATTAAGGAGTAAGTCTATTAGTCATCTACAGTATACACATAAACAAGAAAATATCAGTTTGGGATATTACATCAGGGACCAATCTTCAAGGTGGAAATCTTCCAAAGGACCCCTCCGATGCCCCGTCCCGCTGTCCACGCCAGCATTAGCGAGCACGTCCGCCACCTTGTTGGCATCGCGACGGATAGTTGTCTAGTAAGAGTCTAAGGTGATCCAACCGGCTTGCAAGACGCCAGCTGGCAGAGATTCTCTTCGATGACTTCCCGTTCGCCAAACCCTTCGCCATCTGGATCAGGATGTTGGGGTTGTTGCTGCCTAATTCACACTTTAAGACGCAGGAAAGTCACAACCTGCTATGTGTGTCCTTGGGGGCAAGCGAGAGCTGGGGACCACTGTCACCACAGTCTACAGCGCCTCCGTTTAGGCAAGATCCCAACAGAGCCAAGGGGGGTAGTCCCTATGGGAAAACTAAGTTCCAGATTTATTAATTAATTACAGATTAATTAAAGGGATCTTTTATTAAGGTTGAGGCTAAGGTTCTAGGAGATGACAGTCAAACTAATGCAATATGCAGGACTTAAATGACAATCAGTCTTTTTATTCGGAAACCAGTGCCTAAAGAATGGAGTCAGAAAATGCAACCTTTAATGGATGCAAATCTAAGTAATTTAACCATA
>LPNX010996169.1:104083-228075 GCA_001517045.1 Pseudotsuga menziesii | reverse complement strand
TCATATGATCCACACTAGTACATAAAATTACATTAATTTTCCCACGCAGGGGAGCGGACATTTCGTTTTACAAAGGGGCAATTGCCCTGCAGAAATGAAAAAATCCTCAGATTTTCCCAAGGTGTAATTATGTACACTTCATGTACATGGAGTTGCCACCTAGTTGAAATAGGTGGGCAACAGGGGTCACCTTCGATTATAGCAGGAAACCAGCCACCATCTCTTAGGCATTCGAAACCTCCTATCATGCCCCCTAATTCCGCAGAGTTGTTAGTATCAGAGCCAATGGCGCCTAAATAAATTGCTAACACTATGCCATTCACATCTCTGCATACACCACCATATCCAGCAGGCCCCGGATTGCCCCTAGAGGCACCATCAAAATTGAGTTTGAAAACCCTAGCTAGGGGTGGGGACCAAAGCGACGGGCTGGTAGGTCTACAGAACTTCACCTTACTCCGGAAACCATCCAACTGAGCTTTGTCAAGACCCTAGTTCTCCGCAACATGGCGCTCCTCCTTCGGGAATATCTTATCCTCTTCATCCCATTGATTGCTACGGATCAAGGAGAGAAGGTTATCCTGCAGAATCAACCAGACATCATCCACATTCTGCTTTCAGTCCCTGAATATCCTACCATTCCTCTCTTTCCAAATACACCACAAAACCATACCAGGAAAAGCCTCCCAAAGGGAGCGAAATGATCCTAGTTTTGAAAGCCTCGGGGTGCCATTCTTTAAGAGTTTGAGTAGGGAACCTCCTTCGTCTATCACTCCTTCTGAAGTATAAATCCCCTTTGTCCCAAATGGAAGCCGCAAAAGTACAGCTATCCAGGAGGTGACCCATGGTTTCTTCTGCCTTACAGCACAGAGGACACTGAGATGGGCCTAGGATACCTCGTTTCTTAAGGTTTTTGCCAGTTAGAAGACGACCTTTAGCCACCAGCCAAGAGAACGTGGCCACCTTTGGCCAAAGGTTGGTGACTCAAATTTTCTTCCAGAGCTCATCCCCTTCCTCATTACTACGGATCTTGATGTTATAAGCTTCCTTAATACTAAAGGCTCCCCTCTCGGCATAGCCCCAATGAAGAATATCTGGCTCTCTCCTGATCCTTACAAAGCGTTGTTGTAGCTCCTCCTGAAACAATCTAAGATCATCAGCATTGTCGGGGTTAGGCCAGACCTGATAATTCCACTGCCTCCTACCATCGAAGGCATGGTCTTCCCAGTAGTGCGAAAACTTGATTTTCCCTTCTTCCCAGCCTCTATCACGCAACCGATGCGATCTCTGATCCGAGCCCAACTTTGGCAATTGATTCCAGGAGTCTTCCCAGAAATTAGCATTATCGCCATTCCGAATCTCCTAGAAGCAATGATCCTGCACCAAACGTCTCCCTCCCACCGCTTTTCGCCAAATTGGAGAGCCAAGGAGATCCATATTGAGACGAACCAATTGGTCTTTGGGTTTGTCTCTGGTGTATTTGATATGCCAAAGCTTGGCCCAAGGTTCTTTAGTATATTTTGACCATCTCCACCATACTTTAGCTCCTTGGACTTTCGCCATGACATCAGGGTCTCTAAGCCCCAAACCACCCTGATCCTTGGGTTTGCAAATACCATCCTAGCTGACTAGAGAAAATTTGGCTCTGGCCTCCCTTCCTCCCCAAAGAAACTTCCTTTGAATGCTCCTAATTTCATGAAGAACCGATTTGGGAGCTGAAAGAATGCAGAAAAGATAGATTGGCATAGCATAAAGCACAGCTTTGACTAAAACCAGCTGACTTGCGAAGTTTAAAGGTCTAAGAACCCAACTAGAGAGCCTGTGTTTCATACGGTCGAGAAGCTCTTGCCACGAGGCTTTTTTCAGCACTCCCACTCCCAGAGGGATCCCCAGATATTTAGAGGGCATCACCCCACGAGAAAAACCAAGGATCCGAATAATATTTCTCTACACAATTGGAGCAGTGTTCAAGAAGAAGACCTGTGACTTATTGGGATTGACGGCCAGGTCTGAGGCCATGGCAAAGAGATTTAAACTGTTCTTGAAGTTGTGGGCTTCTTGGACTGAAGGGTGCCCCATGAGCATGGTATCATCAACAAATTGCTGATGAGTTGGGGATCCATACCTGCATGGATCTTGAGTCCCCTTATCTCCTCGTTCCTAGCTTGAGTTTGAATCAGGCGACTCAAACCCTCGGCCACAAGAATGAAGAGAAAAGGAGACAGCGGGTATCCTTTCCTGATGCCCTTGGAGGGCTGGAAAACTCTAGATGGGGAGCCATTCAGAAGGATGTTGTAAAAAGGAGATGTTACCATCCCCATTACCCATTCCACCCGATGAGGGCATAAGCCATAATCCTCCAACATTTTGTTTATGAATTGCCAGCTGAGTTTATCATAAGCCTTTGCTATATCCAGTTTGATCAACATGCCAGGAGTTTTGGAGCTCTTCAAGGAATGAAGCATTTCGTCGACCAGGATGACCCCATCCAAGATCTGTCTCCCTTCCACAAACCCTGATTGCTCCGGCTAATGAGCCTAGGGAGGAGAGGCTTCAAGCGATTAGCTATGACCTTGGAAATAATTTTGTAAATAACATTGCATAAGGCGATGGGTCTAAATTTGTCCAGTCTGTTAGCACAAACCTCTTTAGGGACTAGAGCGATGAAAGTGGCGTTGAAAGCTTTGAGAACTCCTCTTTTCTTTCTGGATTCCTCCACAATCTCCAAAAATTCCTCCTTGACTAAATACCAGAAGTGATGAAAGAAATTCGAAGTAAAACCATTTGGCCCTGGGGCTTTCCCCAGAGCCATCTGGGGATGAATTCCTCCACCTCTTGCATAGAAACAGGTTCAATGAACATCTCATTGTTTTCCCTGGTCACAGTCCTCAGAATTACGTCAGTGACCCTGTTTATAGCTCTGCTCCGATCTCCACCATCTTCTTTGAGGATATCAGAAAAATGTTCGGACAACTCTTCCTCTATTTCCCTCTGGGTTTCCACCCCGCTACTATACATCTATTTGAGCTTGTGGATTTTGGAGCTATTTCTATTCTGGATGATCGAGTTGTGGAAAAATTTAGTATTCCGTTCCCCCTCATGGAGCCATTTAACCCTAGCCTTTTGTTCCCAGAAAACCCCTTCCTGTCTGTCCCTGGCCTCTAACTAACCCAGAAGATCCTTCTCCTTTAGCTTCATGTGATCATCCCATCCTTCCTCCATCCCCTTTTTATTGATGATATTGATCTCACTTAACATCCTTTTCTTGTCCTTAAAGATATTTCCAAAACCTTCCCTGTTCCATGTACGGATTTTGGCCTTCAGGAATTTGAGTTTCTACTGGAAACAATACATAAATGTACCCACAGGGGGGACCATCTCCTGCCACCACTAGGCCACCAGCTCCTTAAAGTCCTTATGCTCTAGCCAAAATTGCTCAAATTTAAAAGGCTTGCTCAAGGAAGAGTTTGACCAATCCCAGTTGAGGCAAACAGGCCAGTGGTTAGAACTTGCAGCAGGGAGAACATCCGTTCGTATTTCTCTTGTAGCATTAACAATATGCTCAGAGACCAGGAATCTGTCAAGACGCGAGGCCACAAAATGATCGCCCCCTCGTTTGTTGTTCCAAGTGACCCACCCATTCCCTGTTTCCATATCCACCATTGGACTTTGGGTCAAAAAGTCACTGAAGGCTTCTTGAAACTTGTCCAAGGATCTCCTGCCCCCTTTAATTTCCCCAAGATTGGCAATGAGATTGAAATCACCTCCAATAACCCAATTCCCAGCCTCAGACAGAACTTTGACCCATTTCAAGAAATCTTAAAAAGCCTGTTTCTTAGGGAAAGCACTCGGGCCATAGATGTTCATCAGCAAGCCTTTAGAGCTAGAGCTTAGGTGCCTAAAACTAGCTATAAGCGCAAACTGAGTGGCATGCCAGTCCGTGAGATCCACAGTATTTGGGTGCCATAGGATCGCACAACCACCCGCTATTCCGACCGCATCAAGAGCCACATATTTACTCCCTTTCCAGATCTTCTCCCTAATTTTTTCCATGGTTTCAGAATTACCCTTAGTTTCTTGAAGAAAAAAAATATCCGGTTTCTCTAGTTTAATTTTCGTAGCCATAGATTTCCATTTCCTGGGGTGATTGCACCCTCTTATGTTCCAGGATATAATCTTCATTGACAAACATTTTTAACCTAAGAGAAGGTCGCCCCGAATGGTGGAGTATTGACCTGAGTCGATGAGATTCACTCCAACCTCCGCTATTCGCTGTTGGTTAGTCTTCCTTCCTCTATGAAGTTCATCTTCTAGGGTTTTCCTTTTGCTGCCTTTTGGTGGGTCAGGTTCAATTCCCAGATCCTGGAGAGCTCCAGTCCTGATAATTGCCTCTTGGAGAAGTTCTATTTGCCTTCTGGAAACATATCCCTTACCTTTCTTTCCACATTCATCCTCTATTGCATCCAGATCAAGTTCACCCAGCTCCATGTCGTCCACCTCATTTTCTTCCAGACCTTCCATAGGGACAGGGAGCTCTTCTTCCTTTGACAGCTCCGAGAGTTGATCAGGAGGATTCTTCTGAACCTCCTTGCCCTTGACGATTCTATCAACACCATCCTTCTCTACCAAAGCTTCAAAGGGGTTAACCAATCTAGGGTCTTTACCCACCTGACCTTTCCTGGATTTAGCCTGGCCTCCTCCTCTACCTTTTCTTTTACTCTTGCCTTGAGAAAAACCTTCCCGATCTGGCTCGCCCTCATGCCTTTGGTTAGGGAGATCAATTGTTTTAACAGTAAAGGGCAATTTCTGCCAAGGTGGCCATATTCATAGCAATGATGACAACGAAAAGGCAACTGTTCATAGACTATAGATTGAATCCATTCCTCATCCTCCCAATTCAGGCAAATAACTTCTAGAAGTTCCTTCGATAGATCCAGATAGACACAGATGCGAGCAAAAGCGGTATACCGTTGAGATCTGGTTTGCTCAGCCACCTTCACATATTCCCCAAGGGAGTTTCCAATGTCCTTTAGAGTATCTAGATCCCAAAATTCATTGGGCAGCGAGAAGAGGCGAATCCACACCGGGGCCACTGTGACATCTTCAGTTCCTGGGTTGAATCTTTCCTTCCAGGGTCTGAGATAAAGACCAACTGAAAAAAAGAAGTATGGGCCTCCCTCCAGGATTCTAACCCTATCTTCTTGATTAAGAAAGATAATGGTGAAGAATCCCTTGGCCCCAAGTTGTAGGTCATAATGGCCTTTAGGCTTCCAAACTGATTGAATCCATCAGATCAGGTCCCTCTCCTTGGGCCAGATACCCACAAATTTCCCAATTAGGGCAGTCTCCTTCCATAGTTCGATCTTTCCTCTTATTTCCTCTGATTGGACATGAATAGTCGGGATAAACTGTGACTTTGGAAGGCAGCCGCCTAAGCCAGCTACACTACACGACCCATCCCCGACCTTCCTGCCGTTATCCGTTCCCACCAACACACCCTCAGGCTCCAGGCCTCGAGGGTCTTCAGCATCCACCGGCATGCGCACCAAGGCAACCAAGCCACCCCGCCCTGCCACCACACCCACGCACAGGCCTACGCGACCCTGACTTGGGGCGTGAGCTCCAAAACAAAACCCCCGAAGCTCTGTTCACAGAATCGACATGACGCTCCAAGAACTCTCCGTCGCAGTACCTTTAATTTTTCATGTTATTATATATCCTACATTACATTTTTCAAAATTCTGATGAAGAATCTTAGTTAATGGAGGACTCTTTCAGCAATTAGCCTAGAGAAACTAAAGACTCTAGTGATCTTCTTGATGGAAACCTCATATTTCTTGGGAGGGTGAGATTTGTCCTTGAATGTGCAAACATATTCATATGTTCTCCACCCTAGTACACACTTAAACTTGTAATTATCTTCCACATCAAACATCATTTGACCAACTTCAAAGTCTATGTTATACCTTCTCCTCTTGTCGCCTCGTCCACTTGGGCATCCTATTTGCTTATTTCCCATTCTCTATGTCTCTCTTGCTCTTTGGCTCCCTGCCTATTAATTACTTCTAGGAATTGTTGAAATATTGTAACTTCGAAGAATATTCTATATGTATCTTTTTCCGTCCCCGATGGTCCTACCGGGAGAACCACTTGTATTATCTTGTACCCCGATGCTTCTAATCGGAAGAACTAATAAGAGTCATGAGGTTGTCCCCTCTAATTGTAAAGGTGGGTCATTAGCACCCCAGTGTGGTTACTTAAGCCTACATGTGTAACTCGAGCCTACATGATTAACTCGAGCCTACATGTCGGATGAGTTAATTGAAGTGAACAGATGAATATAAATAGAGGTGTAGCTCTCCTCATTTGAGCACACACTCTCACTTGTGTAGCGCATTAGTGGAGAAGAGAAGAGTAGCTGGAGAAGGAGGAGGATCAGGCTTTGATCTCCTTGTTGGTTTTACCTTTTATCCTTTTAGGACATCTATATTGAGGAAGCTTTTGCTGGGTTTTTCCCTTTAGGGTTTTCCCAAGATAAATCTTTGTGTTCCTTTTGTATGGTTGTGCTTGTCTATCTTTCAGTGATCCTGTTTATATGCTTTTGTTATGAATTCGAAATGAAATACTAATGATCTAGCTTAGCATATGAAAATTTAACAGGAATTGTCTAGTATTCTCCTTGAGATGGTTAATTTATGGACTATGGCATGGTCATGGATTGGTGGTTGTTCATTAGCCCTTTCCAAATTCATCATCAAGATATTATTTGTGTGATTATGTGAGGTTTCATTTCTATTGAGTACTCAATCATCACTAGATGATGTTACATCATCATTTTCCCATAATCATTTTGATATGTCCCATCATCATCTTAATCTTCTTCATTGTCCTGGAGAGGGTCATCATCATTGTCTTTTTGTTGGTGCGGTTTGCTTCATCTTTCATCCGATTTTGGAGCATGTGCCAGATCTTATTTTAGATCCTCCACTTCAATGTATTTTCCATTGATTTCACATTTTGAGTTAGATTCAAAATCTGAATTAGAAAAATTTTCTTCAGTTTCAGTTTCTTTATTTTTAATTCATTCGCTTGATAAAGAGTCATGTTGATTTTCCTAAATCTCTTTGTGACTCTCTTCTTTACTTTTCGAGCTGACATTCTCCTTTACTATTATGCCAAAATTCCTTGCATGTTGTTTTAGCAAATCCCAAATTTCATTTCTATCCTTCCTTCTCTTCATATACATTTCCTCTATTTAAGAACTATGATGGGATATGATGGTTAAATTTGACAGTTAAAAGATTCTAGTCCAAATTTCCCGAATACTTGCTGGTGAAACCAACTTTTTCATAGTAATTGTACGACTGCCTTAAACAAGGAACAAGGAACCTCGGGTTTTAACAAGTTGTCAATATGGTACCCAAGGGGAATTCACTCTAAGTGGAAACAAATGATTGGAATACAAAAAGACAATTACCCCTAGAACACACAAACAAGCAACATACAGATAGGATGACAAAGGTATGTTACTATGTTATCACCTAAGTTGCACTTAGGGGATTTCCAGTGAGCCACCAAGCTTTAGAACAAATCATTTGTTCTTACTCAGTGCTTAGAGGTCTGTGGTTACATCAAGACCAAGTGTGGTCACATATTTTTTAATAAATGCATGTTCATACCCCTTGGGGACGTTGTAATAAATGTTCTAACACGACAAACTTTTTGTAAAAGACTTGGCTTCCTAGGACTCAGCCATCAATCCGATCATTCCAAGGTGTTTTTTCCCTTGTCAATTATGCAATGCTGAATAAACGATGTATAATTTTCGAGTTTTTCACCATTCCTCCAAAAAGCTGGAATGGTCATCTTGGTGGTTAGGCCTTAGGAGGTTATTAAAGTTCATGTGTCGATGTATATAAGTGTGTTAGACATGGTTTTGAGTCATTATGAACATGTACTAGGTCCCCTTTATTTTTTTTTAATTTCCGAAAAAATAAAAAATTTCCGCAATTTTATGCAATGTTTTAATGGTTTAAATGGAAAAAATCACATTGTAATAAAAGTGTGATCCTGTTACCACCTAAGTTGTACTTGGTGGTTTTTTTTCAAGCGAGCCGACGAAGTAGAACAAGTACACTTGTTCATGATCAGAGTTCAGAAGTACGCCAACCTTTTTCTGGGTTTCTGTTCGAAATTTTTTTGTAACACATGTTCATACCCCCTTGGGGAAATTGCAAAAAATGTCCTAGCATTTAATTTTTTATAAAAGACTCAGCTTCCCAGACTTAAGCATCAAGTCGATTAGCCCAGAGTGTTTTTTCCCTTGGTTATTATTGGTTGTTGAACAAACGACTAATAATTTCTAAGTTTTTCACTCACACCTCCAAAGTTGGGGTAGTTGTCTTGGTGTTTCGGCCTTAGAAGGTTATTAGAGCCTTCGTGCCAGTGTTATTCAACATGCTAGGCATTGAAATTGAGTCGTATGGACATGTGCTAGGTCCCCTTAGAGTTTCATCAGATTCCGAGAAAAATAATTTTTCCCGTGAACTTAGGCTATTTTTTAGTAGTTTAATTGAGAAAATTATGGATGTAATAAAAGTGTGGTTAGGGATCAGATTTTGCCATGGGGGTGCTAGTTTTCTAACTCATAGCACCCGTTTAACTAAAAAACCCACTTTTCCTAAGTTTTAAGAGATAAATTTATCACTTAAGTAAAAAATCTCAAAAAAATCAAATTTATTAATTAAAAAATCAAAATAATTAATAAATGGAGAGTATTCCCAATTTCCTAAATCAATGGAAAATGCTTTGATTTGACTGAAATCAGTATCTATCGGCTTCCTTGATTTAAGGCAATATATCTCCTTGATTAAAACGTCAGCTTCAGTGTTGATTGAGGCTACTACGAGTTTGTCAGATTAAGGGGACGTTTTTCTCCTTAGAAGGGGGCATAATTGCTCATGTGGCACTCATCTAGCATGTTTTGGGGATCCCAAATAAGGGTTGTGCCTACCTCTTGAGAGGTGGCACATTTTTCTTGAGTGTAACTCCCTCTAACTCGCCCAAATCAAGGGATAAACTCACTTTCAATCTCAAATTCGCTCCGAGTCGTTTTTCAGTTGGCAGAGGCGCCCTCTGGGCCTCTCTGGCTATAAATAAAGCTTCTGCCTCTCTCACAAACTAGTTTGGTTTGGAGTAAGAAAGCGCATGCTATTGTAATTTGTACTGTTATTTGCTATTTTTCTTGGAATAAAAGAAGCTTTGGAGGCTAGTGGTGGTGTGCTTTGTTGTGTGGGCCAAGATTGTCATGCATTATTGAGGTAAAAACCTGTATTTTTCCAATTTTTATGCATTACTTGTGGCTTAGATCTTGCCTATAATGGTTTCTCTGAATTAGTAGGAATATGAATTAAAAGTAAGATTACTTTAATTTCTATATTATCATTGTATGCTTAGAGGTCAAACATTGCATGCTAAATAAGTTTATTTTCATGTGTTATTAACCTCTTTTTGTATATGATTTCAAGATCTCACCAGTATTGTTTGAGTTTTAGTTGAGAATAAAGTTTCCTAGCTTCGAAACGGTGTGGATCTAGTTTAACGCTACCCCTTTCAAAGCAAATACGAAAGACATAGTCCCTCAGCATCTCACTACAAAGTGTTTCAAAGCAAAACCCTGACAGCAAAAATACTCTCTCTTTCCTTTCTCCTCTTTTAAAATCAATTAATCCCCTTTGTTACCCAACTTCTTTACTTAGATATTTGCTTTAAAAAAAATGAATCTTGCACTTAGATCTAGTTCTCAAGTTTTGAATAGATCAGATCTAGTAAGCATTGTTCATTCATTTTGAATAGATCTGGCATAAAGGAATCAATTTTTGCATGGCATTTTCAGTAAAATCTATAGCTTGCATGCAATAGTTTTTTCCTTTCAAGTATTAGAGTTATATCTAGCATAGAAGTGAAAATCTTATTGGCTGCCCAAAAGGCAAGCCAGGATCCCAAGGAAAACTTGATTTCCTTAGTTCTTTTTTACACCTTTTTTCAACTTTTTCAACTTAGATTTTTTTGGGTAATTTTTGCGTTGTCCAAAGACATTTCCAAAGTGTTTTTGGGCACTTTTTACTAAACTTTGCTTGCTGGTTTTTAGCAGGCCTTTCCAAAAAGAGGAGGATACGCTGCCCAAAATTTGAATTTTGGGCCTTTCGAAGCTTCCAGAAAGTTCCCCGCTCAGGCGAGCTTCTTTTTTTACTGTATTGTAAGCCGTTGGATTCCAGATAACAATGACCAAATTCCTTCTAAAGTTTTATAACCAATTAGTAAAAAAATATCTAGAGTAGGCTCTTTCGAGCCCACTCCCCATCCCCCCAGTTGGGGATCTGCATTCTTTTCATTTTTCACTTTTTCTTCAGTTTAGTTGTGTTTTGCAGCATTGTATACTTTGAGTCCTCATTACAAGCTTTCAATATTCTTCAATTCAAAGTAACAATACTACTTACCCCATGACTTCTTGATTGACCCGAAAGGGGAAAGAGATGCGTGGTAGGACTATTTAGAAAATTTGTGGAGCTTTTTTTTCATTTTTTTATCTAAAATAAACCCCTCCCCGCTTTCCCGATTGAGGTCCATTTGGACAAAAAGATAATCTTAGAGGGTTTTCTTTTTAACAAAGAACACAAAGTTAAAATCCTTAAAAATTACCGAGACTCCGTTGTGTATGCTCTACACTGGTTGCGATTCATCCGGTCAGTTGGCTGCATAAAAAGCAGCATGGGTGACTAGAATAATTAGTTCTCACATTTTCAATAAACTTCCCCAGGAAAAAATCCAACGTCTTGAATTAAGTCGTTGCGGTGGAAAATTACCCTAAGGAAGCAGGAACAACTGGTCAGTGACCTCGAGACATAGTTAGGCTACACCCTTGCGGTGTAGTGTTGAACACTGTCTTAGAGACTCCAACCAGCCTACATATTCCTTGCAGGTAGTCGTATTGGTTAAGGGTTTTGGACATACTACCCGTACCCTTGGGTATATTGGGAGTCCCCTCCCCCCCTAACTTTAATCAACTCATCCCATATTAACTTAAAATTTGACTAAGAGCACTTGCAACATTTCTTTCTGCAATACGAAAGCAGTTTCATTTGTGGACTCCATTTTTGGCACTGGTCTCTTTTCGATATCATCATATGTTTCCGCATACTTTGCTTATCGAGTATTAATCTTTATGCTGTTGTGGTTTAATCAATACTACAAATATCTTGTGTTAAATTTGTTTATCAAAACTCCCAATAATTCATTCATCACCATAAAACACTAAAGCCTTTACAGCTTTAGCAATTGATAGGGTCTACCCCCCTTGGCTTCGTTAGGAGTTGGCCTAAACGGAGGAGTCAAGAACAAGGTGATAGCCTTGACTCGAGACTTTCCCCCAAGGACACACCGAGTGGCTTGAATATTTCTGCCACGTCCCCCTCCAAGTGTGTGAAAGGCGGCAACATTTTCTGGCGCCATTGCCGAGAATAAATCTTTTTATTCCCAGAGTACGACTTTTGTTTTCTTCTTTTTTGTTTTTTCTTTGTTTGATGAATGCTTAGAGTAGATCTTTAATTTTCATCTAGTGACTCCACTGACTTTTTTCAGTTTTTATTATTACAAAGAAAAAATTAATTTTGTGAGAGTTCTTAAACGTATATTTTTATTCTCACATGGCGACTCCATTGAAGGGATAAAACCCTTGTTTCTCACAAAAATTGTTTAGATTGATTGTGTGTAGGTGAGTCTGTAACAGTAAAATTTAAAGCTCAGCTCCTTTTTTAGTTCCAGACATTCTCCGTGATTACTGATTATTGATATTGATATTAAAAGAATAGAAATTGTTGCTCGAGTTTCCCGTGATTGTCTTCCCATTGATTTCTCTAGGATCCCTGGCTTTCCTAATTGTCTCGTTAGGTAAAGGATATCTACTCCCCTTCTAGGCTTTCGGGGGGATGATAATGATCACTCTGCTAGATTCCATGTTATGATTTTTCTATCACATATGAGTAAATACAACATTCGACATGAGGATAATATGATGGCGATGTTTGCTCATTCTTTGCAAGGGGATGCTTCATGTTGCCTTCATGAGTGTTTTCCTGAGAAATCTATTACTTTCCTTACAAATTTCTTTGAAAAAGTTTTGAGGCAGTGGCATTATGATGGAAATGATATTGAATCATTCAATGCTAAATCATTCATTAAGACCAATTTGAAGTACTTCTTTCCTTGGAAAGAATTTCATGCGGAAGATCCTAAGATATATAGTATCAACACGGTGTACAACACCCAACATTCAGAAATCCATGATGATCCTATTGAGTCTGTGCATGAAGTGCCATTAATTGAAAAAATTGTTGAAGACCCTCCTCATGTAACATCAACAAAGAATAGTGATGATTGGGTTCCCTGGCTTTCCTGGTTTCATCCTGGTTTTCATTATTTCAATGATGATGATCACATTTCTACTCCAGATCTACCTCAGGATGAAATCATTACAAACTCTTACAGTGAAATTTATGATGAAAACCATAATGTGCATGATGGGACTCCTACCTGTTCTCCATATAATGATGACAGTCTGGAAGGTTTACTGCCTTGTGAACTTTTTTCTGAAGAAGACGAGAATGAAAATGAGAACAAGTATATAACTTGGAGCATGATACAAGTGACGAAGACTCCCTTATGTCCAACAAAGATGTTGATGAGGATTCTTGGACATTCATGGAAAATCTAGTCTATGACATGTCTGAAGAGAAAAATAATGAACCAGAAACTTTTGATGGTTTTGTTGATTCTCCTGTCCATGGCATATCTAAAGGAGAGAGCATGGATCTTGTGGCCTTGGAAAATTTTGATATGGAAGAGGAGCATGCAGTTTATCCATATGATCAGTCTAAGCCATATATCAGTATCAGTAATGAAGACAAAGAGAGCTTGATATCAAAACTTGATATAAGTGATGAGGAATCTATCACATCTGACATATATGGGGAGGATGACTATTGGACTTTTATTGAAAATCCAACCTATGAGACTTTTGAAAATCCCATCTATGATATGTCTAGAGAGGAGAGTTTTATTCTGAGACCTATGGAAGTTGTAAAGAAGAGCATTCAGAATTTTCATATGATTAGTCAAAGCTGCACAAAGGTATCAACAATGAATACATTGAGAAGCAGTGTTGTGAAAAGTCAGATGTGATGCAGTCAGTGGACTATCAGTCTCAACCATCATCTTCACACCTGGAGGTTCCTTATGATTTGGAGCAACTTGGGGCTTATATAACGAGTTATCATTCGATAAGCTTTGATGATCAGTATGATGGAGTAGTCGATCTGCCTCATCATCTCTATTTGTATATCAGTCCTATCCAGTCATAGATAGAAGCAACCTGCGCGAGCACCTGCCAGTTTGGGAAGAAGTTTGACGACATTATTCATGCCTAGGATTTCCAACCCAGCCCACCTATTTTGGATCATCACGCAGGTTTGCATTTTCTAAATGATGTGTCCTTGCTTTGGCTAGTAACTAAAGACAAGGCAAATTTTTTTTGTGCGTAAATAAGATGCTTAGGTGGCTACATTGGATTTCTGATTACACTTAACCTTTTTTATATCATGCTTAGAGTAGGAAAATAAGATCCTTAAAGCAAGCATTTACTTTCTGCATTTTTGTAATGTACTTAGGTATAATTAAACTTTTTTTTATTAGTTAGCTACATTTATTTTATTTGAATAAAGCAACTTATTGGTTCATTTGGATTTTATATAGAGTTGGTACTACTAAGGTTTTCTTGTCAAGTTGAGATGTTTTTACAGGTTATATAAACCAGAGATTCTGATGTTCTCGTATCCTCTCCTTGCCTTAAAACCAGAACGAGCCCACGTCCCGCAGTTGGAGCCAGATGTTACCACCGAAGTTGTACTTGGTGGTTTTTTTTCAAGCGAGTCGGCAAAGTAGAACAAGTACACTTGTTCATGATCAGAGTTCAGAAGTCTGCCAGCCTTTTTCTAGGTTTCTGTTCGAAATGTTTTTGTAACACATGTTCATACCCTCTTGGGGAAATTGTAAAAAATGTCCTAGTATTTAATTTTTTATAAAAGGCTCGACTTCCCAGACTTAAGCATCAAGCCAACTAACCCATAGTGTTTTTTCCCTTGGTTATTATTGGTTGTTGAATAAACGACTAATAATTCCTGAGTTTTTCACTCACACCTCCAAAGTTGGGGTAGTCGTCTTGGTGTTTCGGACTTAGGAGGTTATTAGAGCCTTCGTGTCAGTGATTTTCAACATGCTAGGCATTGAAATTGAGTCGTATGGACATGTGGTAGGTCCCCTTAGAGTTTCATCAGATTCCGAGAAAAATAATTTTTCCCGTAAACTTAGGGTACTTTTTAATAGTTTAATTGAGAAAATTATGGATGTAATAAAAGTGTGGTTAGGGATCGGATTTTGCCATGGGGGTGCTAGTTTTCTAACTCAAAGCACCCATTTAACCAAAAACCCACTTTTCCTTAGTTTTAAGTAATAAATTTATCACTTAAGTAAAAAATCTCCAAAATATCAAATTTATTAATTAAAAATCAAAATAATTAATAAATGGAGAATATTCCCAATTTCCTAAATCAGTGGAAAATGATCCGATTTGACTGAAATCAGTTTCTATTGGCTTCCTTGATTTAAGGAAAGACATCTCCTTGATTAAAGCGTCAACTTCAGTGTTGATTGAGGCTACTACGAGTTTGCCAGATTAAGGGGACTTTTTCTCCTTAGAAGGAGGAATAATTGCTCATGTGGCACTCATATGGCATGTTTTGGAGTTCCCAAAGAGGGATTGTGTCTACCTCTTGAGAGGTGGCACATTTTTCTTCGATGTAACTCCCTCTAACTCCCCCAAATCAAGGGATAAACTCACTCTCAATCTCAAACTCACCCTCAGTCTTCTTCAATTGGCAAAGGCGCCCTTTGGGCCTCTCCGGCTATAAATAAAGCCTCTACCTCTCTCACAAACTAGTTTGGTTTGGAGTAAGAGAGCGTGTTGTCCGCCGATTGCACACCAGCAGCAGAAATCTTCCGAAAGCTGTCTCTTCACTTAGGAAAGTGGGAGAGGTGTGACCTTGGGGGAAAGCACAAAGCCAGGTACTGTCACCTACTCCTAGCTCCTCCGTTTAGGCTAACTCCTAACAAAGCTAAGGGGGGTAGTCCCTAACAAAGAGTTTTCTATGGATCAATGTTTAAGTTAAGTTTTTGATGTTTGGATGTGGATGGGTGTTGTTTAGGAGTTATTGTGATTAGAAATTATTAAAATTATGAATTTGAAGCACAAGAAAAAAGCAATCCACGTTGCTGCACTGGATTAAAAGATGGGCAATATATCAAGACTTTATAAGATGCATTCACAGATAAAGATTTTATAAGCTAAAGACAAATGATCTAGATGTAACAATCACGCATAAATTAATAGACCAGTGCCTTATGGAGTCGAAGCTCTGTAATGATTAAAGAGATAAAACCAAGTCCTGAAATAAAGCTTGTGGATGTTATGCGAGTGCTCTTGGTATATTTTAAATGTTTTTTAAATGGTCTTGTTTAGGGAATCAGCGAAAAGTATCACAAGATCAGCCGAGAAAATATTCCAAGTTAATCCGTTGGAGACATGAAGGCCCGCCCAGTATGTCAGGTTGGTATCGCGAAGATTGACCAGCTAGCTGAGACTCTAGATAATGGGGAGTTCCAACGCCTTTACTAGGAATGACTTAGGAAGTTTTCTACAACGCCGGTGTGTCGGTTATGGGGTAAAATTTTCATTAAGATGAGTCTTGTAAGATTAACAATCCAATGTTGTTTCTGGGTACTCCGATTTTTAGGTCGGTCATAGTATACTCAGGCAAGGAAACAACGAGATAAATTAATTAAGCGAGGAAATGTGAAATGGAGAATTTTATTAAGTAAATTGATTAAAACCCTTCGATAGAGAGCACTCTTGACTTTGTCTTATGACAAAAGTTCAAGAGTCTTAGCTAAACTATATGTTTAATGCAAGGAAATGCAATGGGAATGCTCTCCGATAGAGAGTGTTCTTGACATGGATTCTGGCAAGTTCAAGAGACTTAGCAATTAATTAATTAAATTGCAAAAAAGTAAAATGAGTAATCTAACAATTAGTATTCTAAGAGAAATAATGCAATTATTCTAAGCAAAAGCACAGCATCCAATTTAAGCACATAATAAAATAAGAACACCACAAACCTCCCCAAATGGGGGAGGTTGAGAGTGGGGGCTTCAAAACCCCACTCAAAGAAAAGATAAACTTTATTGAAATTTACAACTTGCCTTTAGGAATTCAACCTCTGAAAGGACTTTTGAAATAAAACATGAAACTTCTTTATTGGACTTTATGTAAAAAGGAGAGTGGTTTATTTTTTATTTAAAACCCTTTCTTCAAACTTGCAAAAAGGGGAAAAGAAGAAGATAGAAAAGAGCAAAAAAAGGGGGCAAAAGAAGGCTGAAACAAAGGAGAAAAGAGGGGAAAAATGGAGGAATAAAAACAAGAAATTGAAAGCAAAAGATGGGAAGAATAGGGCAGTGAACAAGACAATCAATGAGTTGCAAAAAATGGTGAAAACGGGGCAGCGAAAGAAGAGAAAAGTGGTTGTCATAAAAATGCAAAAAAAGGGCAGCGAAGAAAACCAAGGAGGCCAAATCCAATCTAGAAGAAGGAGAAAAAATCACTCAATAATCAACAAAAAGGTGGGATCAACGTCCAAACAAGGTGACCACTAGAAGCACTAGTCCCGAAACCGTCCAGACTAGCTGGATGTATGCAAGGATGCTAGTGGGGAAAGAGAAGTAGCCACAAAATTATGTGGCACTTGGGATCAAATCCCAAGCTACTTTCTCAGGTCAAAACAAACATGAGATACATGGAAATATTGGAGAAAGGAGAAACTTAGATTAAACTGAAAAAGTAAGCGAAAAGATTTCTTTTACTTGATGGATTAGGCAAAGAAGCTTATGCTTCTCGATTTTCCTGAAAGCAAATGACTCCGTGTGGAACCTATAGAATGAATGTTAACCATAAAATAGCCCCTATATAGTGGACGATACCTGAAAGCATACAATCTTCAAGAGAAAAGCATAGGTTATATAAAATAGTGCTAGATTGTTAGCTTTCAAAATTTACACAACCAAATGCTTAAAAATCCATAAGAAAGGAGCAAAGAAAGGTATCACCTCACACGGTGAATCATGACCAACATAGAACTTTCGCTTTGACCTCCAAAGTCATCAACTTTATTCAAGCTTAAGCAAAATATTACAATAGAAATTCTCCTGAGCTTCTATGCCAAAAATCCCATCACAATAGAGCTAAAAGAGCCTCTATTTATACAAAAAGGAAAGAAAATAGGGCTCAAATCCCTAAATCCAGACTAAGAATAACACCGGAGTAATTGAATGAGCTCGGCATGATGATTTGGAGTTGAACTAAGCTACAACTAAGTTGTAACCGAGTGCTGGAGTAATGAGGGGGGGTGAGGTGGCTCATCCTGTCGCGTAATGATCACCCAACCAATAGATAATCCACACTTCAACCAAAAACGGATTTGACCAAAGAGGGCAAATTTCTGACTCATAGTTCAACTGCTACACTCTGATACTTGATCTGAAACTGACCGATATTGATTGGAATCATCATAAATGCTCCATGCCATGTCATTTAGCCTTTTATTTTATTCAATTTGGTTTATTTTGGAGAATTTTTTATTTTCTCCAAAATATTCATTTTTAATATTTTAATTAATAATTTCTATGTAAATGACTTTTCTGAGAAATTATTAATTATGGGGCTGAATGAACTTCTGAAACTTGGAGATAGCTGGTTGGCTGGCTGATCACGAATGATTTTTGGCTTAAGGTTAGAGCCTTCAATCATTGAATTCGGGTTCCGGATGACCGACATATTACAAATTGAAATTTTTTCATTTAAACTATGGAAAAATTTAATTAAAAACTTAAGAAAAATTAATAAATTAAAAAATTAAGCATACAAAAAGGAAAGAAAATAGGGCTCAAATCCCTAAATCCAGACTAAGAGTAACACCGGAGTATTGAATGAGCTCGACATGATGATTTGGAGTTGAACTGAGATGCAACTAAGTTGTAACTAAGTGCTAGAGTAATGAGGGGGGGTGAGGTGGCTCATCCTCCCTCGTAATGATCACCCAACCAATAGATAACCCACACTTCAACCAAAAACGGATTTGACCAAAGAGGGCAAATTTCTGACTGATAGTTCAACTGCTACACTCTGATACTTTATCTGAAATTGACCGATATTGATTGGAATCATCATAAATGCTCTGTGCCATGTCATTTAGCCTTTTATTTTATTCAATTTGGTTTATTTTGGAGAGTTTTTTATTTTCTCCAAAATATTCATTTTTAATATTTTAATTAATAATTTCTCAGTAAATGACTTTTTTGAGAAATTATTAATTATGAGTCTGAATGAACTTCTGAAACTTGGAGATAGCTGGCCAGCTGATCACAAATGATTTTTAGCTTAAGGTTAGAGCCTTCAATCACTGAATTCGGGTTTCGGATGACTGACATATTACAAATTGAAAATTTTCCATTTAAACTATGAAAAAATAAAAATTTATTTAAAAACTTAGGAAAAATTAATAAATTAAAAATCCAACGCATCCGGTAAAAAAATTTCGGATTTTTTTCTGAGGATCCTAGTGACTTAGGACATGACCATAGTCTATTCTAATAATGTCTAGTAGGCTTATACATACTCAGTTAGGCTCTAATAACCTCTCAAGGCCCGAAATTCAAAATCGGGCATTCGAGCTTTGGAGGAAGCTGGAGAAAACCTCCTCGATTATGCTTGGCTATAGGCAAAGCATAATTGTCAAGGGCAAAAAACTCCCTGGAATACCTTAGTTGAAATTCTACATATTAGGAGACCAAACCACTAAAAAACACCCTACTAGCACATTTTATTACAAACCCCGTGGGGCCATGGTCATAATTATTCAAAACAAAAACTGACTAGCCAAAACTGGCTAGACACAAAGGCGGATTATCTGATACATTGGAATCAAACATTTGTCATGTTTGTCAACTGACGGCACCTCAACTAATCCAACTATGGTACAAATAAATGGATAACAGAGCGCATGCTATTGTAATTTGTAATGCTATTTGTTATTTTGCTTCGAATAAAATAAGCTTTGGAGGCTAGTGGTGGTGTGCTTTGTTGTGTGAATCAAGATTGTCATGCATTATTGAGGTAAAAAACTGTATTTTTCCAAATTTTATGCATTACTTGTGGCTTAGATTTTATCTATGATCGTTTCTCTAAACTGGTATGAATAGGAATTGAAAGTAAGATTTCTTTAATTTCTATATTATCATTGCATGCTTAGAGGTCAAACATTGCATGCTAAATAAGTTTATTTTCATGTGTTATTAACCTCTTTTTGTATATGATTTCAAGATCTCACGGGTATTGTTTGAGTTTTGGTTGAGTTTGAGGTTTCCTGGCTTCGAAACGGTCTGGATCTAGTTTTATGCTACCCCTTTCAAAGAAAATACGAAAGACATAGTCCCTCGGCATCTCACTACAAAGTGTTTCAAAGCGAAACCCTCGCCAACAAAAATACTTGTTGTCTTTCCTTTCTCCTCTTTTAAAATCAATTGTTCCACTTTGTTACCCAACTTGTTTACTTAGATCTTTTTTTAAAAAAATATAAATCTTGCACTTAGATGTAGTTCTCAAGTTTTGAATAGATCAGATCTAGTAAGCATTGTTCATTCATTTTGAATAGATCTGACATAAAGGAATTAGTTTTTGCATGGCATTTTCAATAAAATCTATAGCTTGCATGCAATAGTGTTTTCCTTTCAAGTATTAAAGTTATATCTAGAATAGAAGTGCAAATCACATTGGCTTCCCAAAAGGAAATCCAAGATCCCAAAGAAAGCTTGCTTACCTTAGTTCCTTTTTGTACATTTTTTCAACTTTTTTAACTTAGATTTTTTTGGGTAATTTTTGCGTTGTCCAAAGACACTTCCAAAGTATTTTTGGGAAATTTTTACTAAACTTTGTTTGCTGGTTTTTAGCAGGTCTGTCCAAAAATAGGAGGATACATTGCCCAAAAATCAAATTTTTGGCCATCCGAAGCTTCCAGGAAGTTCCCCCCTCAGCCGAGCTTCTTTTCTTACTGTATTGTAAACATTTGGATTCCAGATAACAAGGTCCAAAGTGCTTTTCTTCTAAATTTTTGTAACCAATTAATAAAAACAGATCTAGATTAGGCTCTTTCGAGCCCTCTCCCCATCCCCCTAGGGGAGAATCTGTGTTTTTGTGGTTTTTTGCATTTTTCACTTTTTCAACAGTTTAGTTGTGTTTTGTAGTATTGTATACTTTGAGTCTTCATTACAAGCTTTCAATATTCTTCAATTCAAAGTAACAATACTACTTACCCCACGACTTCCCAATTGACCCGAAAGGGGAAAGAGATGCGTGGTAGGACTAATTAGAAAACTCGTGGAGTTTTTCTTTCATTTTATTTTTTATCTAAAATCAACCCCTCCCCGCTTTCTCGATTGAGGTCCATTTAGACCGAAAGAGATACCTGGAGGGTTTTCTTTTTAACAAAGAATGCATAGCTAAAATCCTTAAAATTTATCAAGACTCCATTGTGTATGCTCTGCACTGGCTGTGGTTCGTCCGATCAGTCGACTGCATCAAAAGCAGCGTGGGTGACTACAATAATGAGTTCTCACATTTTCAATAAACTTCCACAGGAGAAAATCCAACGCCTCGAATTAAGCCATTGCGGTGGAAAATTACCCAAAGGAAGCAGGAACGACTGGTCAGTGACCTCGAGACACAGTTAGGCTACACCCTTGTGGTGTAGTGTTGAACATCGTCTCGGAGACTCCAACCAGCCTACATATTCCTTGCGGGTAGCCGTATCGGTTAAGGGTTTTGGACATACTCCCCGTACCTTCGGGTATATTTGGGAGTCCCCTTCCCCCCTCCCATATTAACTTAAAATTTGACCAAGAGCAATTGCAACATTTCTTTCTGCAATACAACAGCAGTTCCATTTGTGGAATCCATATTTGGCACTGATCTCTTTTTGATATCATCATATGTTTCTGCATACTTTGCTTATGAAGTATTATTCTTTATGTTGTTGTGGTTTAATCAATACTGCAAATATCTTGTGTTAAATTTGTTTATCAAAACTCCTAAGTAACTCATTCATCAGCATAAAACACTAAAGCCTTAACAACCTTAGCAATTAATAGGGTCTACCCCCCTTCGCTTCGTTAGGAGTTGGCCTAAACGGAGGAGTCAAGAACAAGGTGACAGCCTTGACTCGAGACTTGCCCCCAAGGACACACCGAGTGGCTTGAAGATTTCTGCCACATCCCCCCCCAGGTGTGTGAAAGGCGGCAATAGATCCAAAGTCTGATTTTGGTGTGGGGATGCTCGTTTTCACACCCAAAGCATCCTCTTTACCGAGGACCCACTTTTTCCATGATCTGGATGACTAAATTGTCTCGTATGACATTATTTCTCTAACGATGCGACGAAGTGGCAAAAAATGCTAAAATGCGACAAATTAACATTAAAGTCAAAAGTTAAAAGACATTAAAATCTTGGTCAAATGTCATGGAGTAAGTGTCGCTTCTTGTTTTATGTGGTGGGTGAATCATACTATGGTTAAAAGTGTCACTATGGAGACATAATTTGGAGGTTAGTGAATAAGTTTTGGTGGAGAGTGCACCCCACCTCAAAAGCTCTCATGTGGTGGTTAGGTGGCATCATATCTTTGGCATAGATTGACTTGGAAAATGGCGAGTCTTCTCCAGAAATCAAGCATGTGATCTTATGCTATTTGGATGCGAGCGAGTAGTTTGGAGGTGTGCCTCCCTCATGGGCCCTCATGACATGCAATCAATAGCTTGGTTGGTAGATCTTTTGGATGGGAGTGCATCTTTCCTATGAGAGGTGGTGCATCCCATTAGGGAGACACTCGACTTAAACTCCATCTCCTTCCACAATCATCTCCATGAATTCAATTGCAACTCGTCCCTCTCTGGTAGTTGGTTGGTGCCCCCCCGAGGCTTGGTTACTCTATAAAAGCGAGGCCTTCTTCCTCATTCAAAATGGAAGTAAGGAACCTCTGCTCTCATGTATTATTTTTGCTTATGCTATTTGAATAAAATTGAAGGCTTTGGAGGCTCAAAGGGTGTGACATATTTGGTGTATATGTTTTGGGAATGAGGTGATATTGCTACAATTCTTTCATGCTTTACTTTTACGATTAATCTAGCTTAAAGGGCTATTCCATTGCACGTAGGATAAACATTGGCGGTTATCAATTTTTTTAATTTCTTCCCTACTTTTCGAGATCTAAGAGTTCATGTTTTATTAAGTTGTATTTCATGATCTTTTGGTTTTCTAACCATGGGATGTACCATATCTAATATCATTGTTGCAAGTGCGATAGTTTCTTGTTTGCAAATTGTTGCCAACTATTTTGTACAATAGTTGAACTTCCTATTGAGCCGCCAGTTATCGAGCATGATGGATGCTCATCTCCAGAGTTCAGAAGTTCAGTGTGCTCCAGAGTTAGCTAGTTTTTGGCTAAGCTTTTTATTTTTTGTAAATACATGTTCATACCCCCTTGGGGAAGTTGTAAAAAATGTCCTAGCATTTAATTTTTTATCAAAGGCTCGGCTTCCCGAACTTGAGCATCAAGCTGACTAGCCCAAAGTGTTTTTTCCCTTGGTTATTATTGGTTGTTGAACAAACAACCAATAAATTCCGAGTTTTTCACTCGCACCTCCAAAGCTGGGGTAGTTGTCTTGGTGTTTTGGCCTTATGAGGTTAGCAGAGCCTTCGTGTCAGTGTTTTTCAACATGTTAGGCATTCTGATTGAGTTGTATGAACATGTACTAGGTCCCCCTAGAGTTTCGTTTGATTCTGAGAAAAAAATAATTTTCCTGTTTTTTAAGCCATTTTTTAATGGTTTAATTGGAAAAATTCAAAATGTAAAAAATATGTGATCCAGAGTCCGTTTTCGGCATGGTTGGGCTCATTTTCAAGCTCGGAGTAGCATCTTTACACCAAGGGCCACTTTCACTATGTTTTGGCCAGCCGAAGCATCCCAGAAAGCATCATATGGCTAAAAGAGCATCATAGTGGCATTTAATTGCTAGTTTTGGACAAAATGCACTAGTGTCCAAATATTAAAAAAGTCAAATTTGAATTTTTTTAATGGTAAAAGGTGACTTGGCATGGGTCCCCATGGTTAACGACCTCACTAAAGTATGAAAAGTGACTTGAATTTAAATTTATGACTACACCACATGAAGCTAAACCTCCTTCACGTAAATAAATCACCCCCTCTTGAATTTGCATGGGTTGGTCAAAGTGTGACATGGAAAGTAGGTCCCATGCTTAGCAACCATTTCCAAAGTGTAAGGGGATTTAGTCGTTGGTTTATTATTATGGCATCACATATTCCAAATAAATGATTATGCCAAAACGTGAAGGGGATTCACGCTAGCATGGAGCACGGGGATGCATGCGTTGGGATTGGTTGGACCCCTCCATTTAAAACATTATAATTTAAACCATAGTATTATGTGCAAGTGCAACCGAATGGTCTAAGAGGTGGAAACGTCAGCATTTAGATGGGTTTCACGATGGCAAGTAGGGGTGACGTCAATGCTAAAAACTTCAAGCTAAACTAATGTAAAGGTTGCCATCGGGATCAGGGTGGACCCCTCGTCACATTGTGATAGTGTTACATCAAACCATAATCCCAAGCTTCCGTACGATTTCGCGAGAGGAGATTAAGGATTCGCGTATGGAGTTTGGTGAGGAAAGGGATGACTCGCTGAATTTATCTTAAGTGTGTTGGCAGTTCAAGCTCAGCTCAGCTCCGGTTCAAGCTCTGGTTAAACTCTTGTACAACTCGACTTGCTCTCTTGAGTTCATAAAGTCCCCCTTAGGGCTTGGTTTTTGTATAAATAGAGACTCTTGGAGCTCTATTCTTCATGGAGATTTTAGCATAGAAACTATGGAGAATTTCTATTGTAATATTTTGCTTAAGATTTAATAAAAGTTGATGACTTTGGAGGTCAATGTGGAAGCTCTTTGTTTGCCATGATTCATCTTGTGAGGCGATACCATTCTTTGCTCCCTTCTCTCTTGATTCTTAAGCATTTGATTTTATGATTGTTGAAGGCTAACAATCTAGCACTATATTGTATAATCCATGCTTTTCTCTTGAATTTGTGTTGCTTTTAGGTATTGTCCAAAGATATAAGAGCTCTTTTATGGTTTTAACATTCATTCTGCATGTTCTACAATGAGTCATTTTCTTTCAAAAAAGTCGAGAAGCATAAGAATTCTTTGCCTCATCCATCAAGCAAAAGCAATTCTTTCTGGTTACTTGGTTACTATTCTTAAGTTGGGATCTAAAATCTTTCTCTTCTCTCTTCATATTTCTATGTTATCATATGTTAGTTTTGACTTGAGAAAGTAAGCTTGGGATTTGATCCCAAGTGCCACATAATTTTGTGGCTACTTTTCTTTCCCCATTAGCATCCTTGCGGACATCCAGCTAGACTGGAAGGTTTTTGGGACTAGTGCTTCTAGTGGTCTCCTTGTTTGGAGGTTGATCCCACATTTTGGTTGATTGTCTTGTTGACTGTTTGTCCTCTTCTTCTTGGTTGGATTTGGCCTCCTTCCACCTTGTTGTTTGATTGTCCTCTTTGTGATTTCTTCCCCCTCTTCAAGACCTTGTTTTCGTCCTCCCTCTCCTTCGCTGCCCTCTTTCTTCAAATTTTTTTCAACCACTTTTCTCCTAGTTTGCTGCCCCGTTTTTACCTTTTTTTTGCAGCCCTCTTTTTGCTTAGTTCGCTACCCCATTTCTCACTGTTTTGCAGGCAATTATCTGCTGTTTGCTCCCCCTTTTTTCCCTTTTTTCCTCATTTATTTCAGCCCTCTTTTGCCCCCTTTTTGCACCTTTTTACCCTCTTCCTCTTTCCCACTTTGCATGTAAGGTTTTGCATCTGGTTTTACTTCAAAAAGACTAAAAAATTTGCATTTTAAAAGGGTAGTTTTGCACTTAGAATAATTTCATTTTTTTCGCATCTAGATTTACTTTGATTTTATTAACGAATAATGGGTGCTTGAGTTATTGTTCGTTTTGAGCAGACACTGAAGAAGAGGTCAACCAAAGACAAGTCTGAAGACTTGGAAATACTGAAGAAAAAGTTCCCAACAAGAAGACAAATCACTCTCCTTTTTGTAAAAGCTCTTAAGAGCTTCATTATTAGTCTTCTAGCTTTTATCTTAAAATTCTTTTTCAAGGGTTAAATTCCCAAGGAAAATTGTAACACTTAATAAAAATTCTCTTTTTGAGTGGGGTTTTTAAGCCCCCACTCCCAACTTCCCCCATTTGGGGAGGTTTGTGGTGTTCTTGTTTTTGTGTTCTTAGATTAGATTTGCTTTACTTAGAGTAATTTCATTTTTCTTGCTTAGAACACTAATTGCTAGATTAGCTTGTTTTATTTCATTGTGAAGTTGTTTACTGTATCATTTAAAATTTTTATCTTTCAAAAGTATTTCAACTGCTTAAAAGTAGAAATCTCTTGAATCTCACTTTGTGGATCAAGAGTGCTCTCTATCGGAGAGTTTCTTTTATTTCGGTTTTTTACTTACCCCCATGCTGTCCTGAGTAAGGCCTTAAAACCTGAAAGAGATTCTTGGGTAGATTAGTTGTTTTTCATTTCAAGTATTTTAATTCTGTGCATGGTAAGTCTCTTGAACTTTGTCATAAGACGAAGTCAAGAGCGCTCTCTGTCGGAGAGTTTTATTTGTGCTCATTAATAAAATATTTCCAACACACATTCCCCATAAAATTTACTTCGTTGCATTCCATCACTTAGTATGCTCCATTGACCTTAAAAAGTTGGATTCATACTCAGAACGGTGATTGGAAATTGATTAATCTTACAAGGGACAACCATAAGTAAAACTTTCACCCCCATAACCAATGAACCGACGTTGTCGATAAATACCGAGGTAGTGGGCAAATTCTTGCTAGTGACGCCGGGTACAAGCCGTTGTCTCAGAGTTCTAATAGGTTGGTTAAGTTCCTTGGACACCTAGCCTAGAATACTGGACGGTCCGACATGTCATTGAGGGGAGCCACTGAAGGTATATTTTCCGGTTGATACCTTGTGTTCTTAGCCATAATAATCAAGATCATTAAAATCTTCAATCAACCAAGATAAATTTGCACAACACTTTCACGAGCAAACACTTGAGACATATCAACATCCCAAACACTATGTTTTGACTCCATATTGGCACTAGTCTATTTTGCTTTCATATATTCATATCGTCTGGACCATTTGTCCATTTGGAATCTCGCTTGAGTAATCAGTTATCTGTGGATGCCTTTTTATAAGTCTTCGTAATATTGTTTATCTTGAATCTTGTCATAGCAACGTGGATTGCTCTTTGTCTTTTGTTATCTCATTATTATAATTTGTGATCTAATTCAAAAAACTCCTAAACAACATCCATCCGCGTCCATAAAAACATCTAAAAACTTTGAGCCTTAGAAAAACTCTTTGTAGGGACCACCCCGTTTGGCTTCATTAGGAGTTATCCTAAACAAAGGAGCTAGGAGTAGGTGACAGTACCTAGCTCTGTGCTTGCCCCCAAGGCCACACCTCTCCCACTTTCTCAAGTGAGGAGACAACTTTCATTAGATTTTTGCTGCTGGTGTGCATTCGGAGAACAACACAAATCATCATCCCAAGTAAAAGGTTGAGCTAAGCTGCATCTCCTTTTCTTGGATCCGGATTAAAACACCTTTTTGTTTCACCTTCAAACCTCCAGGTTCTCCAGAAGATTCAAGCTTGAGTAGTTGTTTCCTCTTCTTTCTACAAAAAAATACAACTCTTTCTCAGTTACTTTATTTTTGCAAGTTGAAATAAGATCTATACGGCTAATCATTCTCATTTTACTTGCTTTCATTTCTAGATCTAGGAAGTGCTTCAATTTTACATTTAAAAGCTTGGATCTAGTTAATACTTGAAGTGGCGTAATAGTTATATCTTTAAACAAGTACCAAGTATAAACTTTTATAGTATTTTATTGACTAACCTACTAATTTATCAATCATTAGCTCGCTGGTTTTTAGCAGGTCGGAGGAAAAATAGGAGTTGCTGCCAGATTTTCATATTTTTTGCCATCTGGAGCATCCAAAATTCCCCCTTCTTCATTCCCTTTTTCTAGTGAGCTTTGTAAGCCTTTTTTGATCACTTTCCAAGATCAAAAGACAACCCTATTCATAAAAATCGTATTGTAATAAAGTTAATAAAAAGCAAGTGGGATTATGGTTCCCACAACCCCCTCCCCCATTTGTAGGAAGCCTGTATCTGCCCGATCTTATTTATTTGCTTTTTATTCGCACAGTACTTAGATTAGGATTATTTGGTTGATAATAAAAGTAGATCAAGTAGTTGCTTACTTTCATTTAGGTTAAATTGAATACTAACCCAACAACGATATACCGAGCTACCCGTAAGGGAAAAATATTTTCGTTGTTGTAGTAATTTAAACAAATTGTTCCTTTCAAGTCTTTTTGCATCTTGTTTTATTTCAAGTTGGAATTTACCCCCTTGACTTCTCGAATATGGTCATTGACTTGGAAAGAGATCCTTGGGAATTAATAATCAAGACCAATATTGCATTAAAATTCTTAAAATAAACCAAGGTCTCCCTTCCCGTATGCTCTACACCATATGCGATTCGTCTGATCCAGAGTGGTTGTTTTAGAAAGGAAGTCAGGTAACTAGTTTAATTCAGTTCACACCCCAACAAATCTCCCAAGGAAAAAATCCAATGCCTTGATTTAATCCATTGTGGGGAAAGTTCACAGAGGAAGAGGGAACCACTAAATAGTGACCTCGGGATACCGTCAGGCTACGCCCTCGTTGATGTAGTGTTGGACACATCTCGGAGACTCCGATCTATCCCACATATTCTTCACGTGGAACCACATCGGATGAGGGTTTTGGACATACTCCTTATACCGTGAGGTATATCTAGTGACCCCTTCCCCCTTGTTTAATCCACTCATCTAAATCAACTTTTAACTTAAAACGAACCAAGAGACATTTGCAAAACACTTTACGTTTTCAGCAGCACTATTTTATTTGACTCCATTGGCACTAATCTATATTTACAAACAATACTCTTCATCTGTTTATTATTAGTGTATTGTTGTTGCTTAAACCTTATATTTTGATATTATTTTACGTTGTTGAAGTATTTTTCATATTTGCAAATATCTTGATTCAGTAATTTAATTCTAAACAACTCCTAACAACCACTTCATCCATAACTAATAAACTTTAAGAGCCTTAAAAACTCTTTCGTAGGGACTACCCCCCTTGGCTCCGTTAAGAGTGGCCTAAATGAAGGAGTCAGGATCAGGTGACAGCACCTGACTTGAGACTTGCCCCCAAGGACACACCAAGCAGCTTGAAGATTTCTGTTGTGCTTCCCCCCAGGTGTGTGTAAGGCGGAAACAAGGTATAAGCTACATGGACGGAAACAAAGCAAAAGACTCGGAGGATGTCAATACAAAAAGGATTCAAATACATAAAATACTACAGGGTAAAAGATCTTCCAACCAAAGTGATGCCTTTCGCTACCTAAATGGAATTGATTTTAACCATTTAAGGTCTCAAGACAAGTGTCATTCTTGGTTAAACAAATTAGAGGTGAGCCGAGGAATTAAGGCACAAAAATTACTACTAGACTTGTTTTTTTTAGATGGTTGTCCTAAGGGTTTAATTCCACAGAAAATTGGACCAGCTTTGTAAATCAAGTCGAGATAATAAGAAAAGAGTGCCTAAATGGAGATGTGCTAAGCATAAGATTCCAGCTCATGCACTTACCTGATCTTAGAGATAGACTACTAGACTTGTTTTTTTTAGATGGTTGTCCTCCACAGAAAATTGGACCAGCTTTGTAAATAAAGTCGAGATAATAAGAAAAGAGTGCCTAAATGGAGATGTGCTAAGCATAAGATTCCAGCTCATGCACTTACCTGATTTTAGAGATACTTAACATTTAACAAACTTGTAAATGATGTCTACTTCGAAAAATAAAGGGGTTGGGTTGAGTTTAAGAGGTGGCTTAACACATAACATCCTGAAATCATAAGAAAAATAAGATCTGAAATAACAGAGTAGCAAGCTAACACACACATGCATGGATTTTACAAGTACCCAAATGGTTGAAAGAATACTAGACTATTAGTGCCTATTCTTAGGATGAAATGGACTCAAATTCTTAAGATTTTCAAGGGAAAACACACCTAGGATAAGCATGGAAAGCTACAGCCATAAAATGCAGGGAAAACCCCAAGCATGCAACACAACAAAAAATAAAAATAGAAATTTTGGTGACTAGTGAAACAATAGTTGAATAGTGGGCATTTTGGCCAATTACTTGTGTCCTTGGAGAACAAATGAAGTTGCCCTACCCTCCTTAACAATGGGATTTCGAGAGCTGGTTTGGGAAACTCCTCCACAAGCTAGGGCACACTTGAGGTTCTTGGCTCTTCAAATATGGAAGCAAGAAATTCTAATTAGTGAATGAAAATCACTGATAAAGCATACACAAACCAAAACCCGATTTACAAGACAAGAAGATAAACATGCAAACAAAAGATAGAGAGTGTGCCTAGATCGAAGGCGATAAGCTATAAAAAATCTGGGTTAGAAATCCCCTTCTCCTAACTTCTCGAAGGTGATTTGGGCGAATTTGAATTCCATTTCTTACATGCAATCAACATAATAATCTTCACTAGAAAGTGTAGCAACAATCTACTCCACAAAGAAGGTGGCAAGGGGCAATATTCATCTACTATACACAAGAAAACACAAGAGAACAAGAGAGATCTGAAATCTGAGTTCTATTCCTCTGCTGAAGATGTCGAAAGTCCTTTACAAATGAGAGCTCAATCTCTTTTATAGAGAAGAGGTGAGCAAAATCCCTAGACCATAAAGATGAAGTGTTGGGATTAAAACATCTAAGAGATAGATCAATGGTTGAGAATTATTCTCATTTTACATGTTTTAAAATGTTGGAAATTGCTACCAAGTGAGGTGGGCGAATTGCCTCAGTGATCCCATCCAGTGTAGTCAGATTCGGACTTGGCAAATACTCGGCTGGCTTGGGACTCGGTAGACTGGGCGACTCAGATACGACTCGACAAAGACTCGAAAAATATGAAAAAAAATAAATTTAATGTCTTGGCAGGCTGTGAAGGTTGCCATCATAGCCTACAGGCATGTAGGAAGCCACAGGGGGCTTCCTACAGCTCTGTAGGCTGTGATGGCAGCGTCGACAGCTTGCCAAACCATTAAATTTAATGTCTTGGAAGGCTGTGTAGGCTGCCATCACATCCTATAGGCCTATATGCTGTGATGGAAGCCTACACAGGCTGCCAAAGGCCCAAAAATTAATACATTAAAAAATAATTAATACAAAACTTGAAAAAATTAATACATAAAAAAAAAAATACAAAACATTTAAAAATTAATACTAACTAATTCGACTCTCCTTTGATGCAACTTGACCCTTTCAACTTGAAATCCTTGATGCTGGCAGCTGAACAGTGATCTCCCGTCACTCCTCAATGCTCAGATCAGTCACCAATGTTATCCTCGGTGCTCATACTAATGTTAGCGACCTTCCTCAGTGCATAGACTCCAAAGTTTCAAACACGCAGATAGTTGATGATTTGACAATAGCTCGAGGGAAAATGAGAAGAACTCGGCGATATCCAAAGTTCAAACCATTTACTGAGATGACAGGGGAGAGCGGCACCTTCTTAAAGTCTTATTCCCTCTTCGCATGCCCTCCAAAATGCAAAAAATGACGGTCGATCAAACAGTCAATGGACGTGGAGTTTTTCAACCCGATCATAGATTCACGAGTAATTGACGAGTTCAGCGAGTACGTGACGAGTGCGGCGAGTGAGTGGCGAGTGCAACCGACGGGTATGCCACAAGTACTCATCCGGGTGGTCGCTCAACAAGACTCGACAAGACTCGCGAGTCTTCAATGATTCTGACTACACCGATCCCATCTATAACCTATGTCACAAGATTTGGGTTCAGGTTCGGCGACCTTTAGGTTCAATTCGAGTTCGAATTTTTTGATGAGGTTTGGATGGGGTTCGACATAGATTCATCTATAACTATATTATGAATTATAACTTAAAACATTTAAAAATAAACAACAATGGAACTTTAAAGATCAAAGAGTAACTTAATCATGATAAGATCCAATCATCAATGCTCTTAAAATTAAAAAATAAAATGGAATTGCAAATTGCAAAAAGAATCAAAACATATTCTTCAAACTTTAAAACTTAAAAAATGTCTATTATGTCAATTTTCAAATACTTGTAAATTCAGAAAATTTAAAACGTGATCAAGATGTAAACATTTTATCCCATAAACACTTGCACATGATCAAATTCTAAACATAAATTGCATTATGAAACTGCAGATTGCAAAATGAAGCAGAAATAGTCTTCAAGTTTCAAAATTTAAGGAAATCCATAATGTCAAATAGTTGTTATCAGCCCTGAAATTGTTTCACAAAATTTAAAATATGATCAAACTTCTATTTTTTGTGGCCTACTAGTAACATCATGAAGCTCTAAATCATCAAGAGCACATGGGGTAGTAAAGGCACTAGAATTGTGATCCTCATAGTAATCAATATATGGAACTCCATCATCATGAGGTTCATCATCACTGTCACCATCAATGCCAAGATATTCTTCTACACTAGGAATAGGATCAAACCATGGGCGATAGGAGATAGATGAATCTTTGGCCAAACTGCTCAAGGCCAATTGCAAATTGCTGGGCACATAAACTAAGTCTTCCAACCTTGTAGATAATTACCCGTTTCATTTCTTGGTTTGGATGTTATTAAAGCTACTCTAGTTCCTTTCACATGGAGAGGCACTTGATGCTTGGCTCAAAACACGAATTGCAAAATGTAGCGATTCAGGTTTCTTTGCTCCAAAAAACTGCCACCATCTTCCTGGAGGAAGTTTGACCCTATCCTCTATGGAAGAAGTCCTTCCAAATATCCCCTCTTTTGACCTGTATGCCCAAATTTTCTCTTTAAGCTTGCTAGATTCTTCTAGATCTGGAACCAACTTCTTGTTGTCCGCCGATTGCACAGCAGCAGCAGAAATCAATTGAAAGCAGTCTCCTCACTTAGGAAAGTGGGAGAGGTGTGACCCTGGGGGAAAGCATAGAGCTAGGTACTGTCACCTACTCCTAGCTCCTCTGTTTAGGGTAACTCCTAACGAAGCCAAGGGGGGTAGTCCCTACAAAAGAGTTTTCTACGGCTCTTAAGTTGTTAAAGTGTTTTTGAAGGTTGCGGATGCGGATGGCTGTTTTTTAGGAGTTATTGTGATTAGAAGGTGTTTTACATATTATGAGTGTGACACAAGATCAAAAAGGCAATCCACGTTGCAACAAGAGATTAAAAAATAAATTTAAATTCTAGACATCAATTAGCATTCAGTGATAACAATTATATTAAGCCATAGTCAATTGATAATATAATTATGCAAAACAAAACAAAGAGAAGTGCCTTATGGAGTCGATGAAACTTAAATGCGCCAGAGAAATAAACACAAGTCTGGAATTTAAACCAATGAATGTTAGATTGTGCAAGTGTTCTTGGTAAGTTTTAAGGATTTTAATGGTGATCTTGCTTAAGGTGTCTAGGAATCCTAACCGAGAATACTTTCAGTGGCTCCGTTCGAAGACATGACAGACCTATCTGGAATCACAAGCTACGTGTTCAATAACTTAACCAGCAAGTGTCCAGATTGGGTTGCCCGTCGCCCACACTTGGAATTTGCCCACTACCTGAGTATTTTATCGAAACAACGCCGGTGCGTTGGTTATGGGGTAAAAGTTTTAATTATGTTGCTATTGCGGTCTTAGCAGGTCCGTTCACCGTTCTAAGTACGAGCCCAACTCGAAAGTCGGCAGAGCATACTAGGTGAAGGATTTCAACGAAGTAAGTTAATTAGAGGGAGTGTGAGTTGAAAGATTTTATTAAGTCAATTAATTAAACTCTTCGATAGAGAGCGCTCTTGACCTTGTCTTATGACAAAGGTTCAAGAGTTTTATCTGATCTAAATGCCTAATGCAAGGATGTGCAAAACTAATGATGCTCTCCGATAGAGAGTGCTCTTGACTTGTGTTTCTACAAGTTCAAGAGTCTTACTTATTGATTAACTTGATTAAACAATATGATGCATAAAAGTAAAGTGAAGATGGTTAATTAAACTCTCCGACAGAGAGCACTCTTGATCTACCTTATGGTGAGATTCAAGAGATTTCTACTTTAAAAAAGTTGATTTACTTATTGAGAGATACAAACTTAAGATATGAAGCAATCGACTTGATTAATGAATCAAAACTGGCTAATCTAACAATTAGTATTCTAAGAGAAATGATGCCACATTCAATTGGAATGATCAAACAATACTTTTTAATTCATTTTTTATGAACAACATATTAATCAAATATGCACTATTTGACTAAGATTAGATGATTGCACTACACTACTCTACCATTAGCAACAAAAATGGAAAGTATGAAAGTGAGACGATACAGGCTTCCCCCAAATGGGGGAAGAAGGGTGTGGGAGCCGTAATCCCACTCGCTTTTTATTAATTTACAATTTTCTGATGACTTGTTCTTTGCCTTTTCCTGGAAGAACAGGGAAAGAAAGGGATGGAAGAAGAGGGGAAATTGTCTTTTTGTTCTTTTTGCGCTTCTTGCTTTCTCTCTTGCTTGCTTTTAGCCTTTGGGCTTTTCTTGATTCCTCCTGCAAATAAGAGCTTAAAACAGTTTAAACGTTATGCATTAGTTAAGACTCTAAAGACAAACTACAAACTATATTCTCGAAAAAGAGAGCAAAAACCAGCAATGAAAAAAGAGGAGAAAGAGGGGAGAGAAACCAAGGAAAATGAGAGATAAAAGGTGAGAAAGAGGGCTGTCCTAAAGGTGAGAAAGAGGACTGTTCAAAAGCAAAAAAAGGGCTGTAAACAGTAAAAATGAGGGCAGCGAACAGTCAAAAGAGGGCTGTCCAAAAACTAGGGCAAAAAGGGGTCAAAAACTAGGGCAAAAGAAGGCTGTCCAAAGTGAAGAAAAGGGGCCGCAAACTAAAGTGAAAAGAAGGCAGCGAAGAAGAAGAAGTAAAGGCAAGCCAAACGAGGCAATGGGAAGGAAGCCTAAGGGTTAAAAAAGGTGAACTAGGGCTTCCTAAGTGACCAGTAACCAAACGAAAAATAACTTACGAAAATTTTATGAGATGGAACTTGAAGTAAACAAAGACTCTTAAAGCCTTCTTCTTGGAAGAATCCAAGTTATTGTAGATCCTGCAGAGAAACCAGTGTTAAAAGAAAAACTTGTGATCTTGAAGATGAGCTAGATACAACCGAGCTCACGCCCTTCTCGAAGATAGTAGATCCTGTCCAAGATCAAAACACTTCACAAAACCCAGTGAGATCAATCAACTAGCATGCTAATAAATATAAAGACTCATCAACATTAATATAACTGAATATGTCTTGCTTATGAAATATTTTATAAAATAGCACAATCAACCAACTTAACAACTGTAAATGGAAGATTTATGTTCTAAACAGTAGACTTCTAAAACTAATTGATTATATCATATATGAGTATTGCAAATAAAATAGATGGACAGAAATCACCTCACAAATTCATTCACCTCAAGTACTGAGCTGTATGGACCTCCAAAGTCTTGATTTTATTCCAGAAGATGAGCATAAGCCATTACAAAATCTTACAGAGTAAGTTTACAATCAAAAGATCCACACAAATAGAGCTAAAGGAGCCTCTATTTATACAATGAATGAAGAACCCAAAACCCTAAAACCAAAAAACCAGACCTAACCGAACTGGCCACCACTGAGAGAGCAGACCTAAAGAAGATGGGCTAGGAATGAGGGGAGGCCTCCACCTAGGCAAGGCGCCCCCATTCCAACCCTCAGCATCGAAAACCAAGGCCAGAATCATCCCACACGTGTGAGGGCGCATTTGCTGGAGAGAGAAGGCGTGAGCATGAGGAGAGGCATGATCTGGTAGGTAAAACCACATCCTAGGTATGGAGGAAGCCACTGCTAGGTTTGGAAAGGTCACTGATCGTGTAATCTTCAGTCTTCACCTCGATTAAATCATCAAACCAATGAGTGCTCTCCATCTCATCAAATTCGGGAGTTTAGCTGGAGATGACAAACCCGTTAACTGAATATAACTTTATTGCTCACTGAATGCTGACTGAGCTGAGTTATAATAACTCCAATCATCATAAATGCCCATTGAGATGTCATTTAGCCTTTTATTTCGCTGAATTTGGATTAATTTGGTGAGTTTTAATTTTCTCCAAAATAATCATTTTTTACTTTTTTGAGAAAATGTGCATTATGTGTCCGATTGATGATCCGAAAGTTGGATCTGATTGGCTGGCCGATCAAGAATGATTTTTGGCTTAAGGTTAGAGCCTTCAATCATTGAATTCGGGGTCCGGATGACCAACTTATTACAAACGGGTTTTTTTCTATTTAATTTATGGAAAAATTAACCAAAAAACTTAGGGAAATAATTTAAAAAATTTAAAATTTAAAAAAAAAAATTTAACCCGTCTGAAAAAAAAATTTCGGAAAAAATTTAAAGATCCTGATGACCTAGGACTTGACCATGCTCTATTCTAACAATGACTAGTAGGTTTATAAACACTTAGTTGGGCTCTAATAACCCCCCAAGGCCCAGAATTCAAAATCGGGCATTCCAGCTTTGGAGGTAGCGAGAGAAAACCTCATCAATTATACTCGGCTATAGGCAAAGCATAATTGTCAAGGGCAAAAAACTCCCTAGAATATCTTAGTTGAGATTCTACGTCTTAGGAGACCGAACCACTCAAAATACCGTACTAGCACATTTTATTACAAACCCCGCGGGGCCATGGTCAAAATTATTCACATGAAAAATTGGCTAGCCAATATTTGCTAGACATGAAGACGGATCAACTGATACACTGGAATCAGACATTGAACATGTCTGTCAACTGGTGGCTCCTTAGGTAACCCAACTATGGTACAAAAAGTTGGTAACATCTGGCTCCAACTGTGGGACAGGTACTTGCTTGATCTATTGATTAAAAAGAGTGCCTGAGAATCCAGGAATCTCTGGTACCTGCATGTAAACAGAGGTGTCTTAGGCCCATGTATATGATAAAAATATGCCATGATGAGATACCAAAAAATATTTTTGCCTTTTTCAAAGTAAAGTGCATGAAATAAACTTTTTCTTTTTTAGCATATATAAGTGAAGTATAATACAGATGCTAATATACAAAAGGAAGGAGCTTTGATACAACATTCTACAAAGATATGCTACATGGATATGATACATAAAAAATCAAAGTATATAAAAATACAACAAGGATGGGTTTAGAAAAGGCCTGGGATGACCCCTTGGTCATCTTGAAGGTTGTTTCGATAAAAGGGCTTCAACTGTTGGCCATTCATGGGCAGGTTTAATATTTCTCCATCCATGGTGTTAAGGAAAAAAGAATTGGTGCCAGCTGTGTCGCGGATGATAAACGGGCATTTCCAAAGGCTGTCAAATTTTCCATGCTTTCCAGGCTTCTCCTTTCGCTTATCCCATAAGAGAACAGTATTTCCTATTTGGAAAGATCTCGGCCTGGCTGACTTATCAAAGGTGTCCTTCATGCTCTCTTGATGTCCGAGTGACTGATCAAGGGTAGCTCTTCTAGATTCATCCAATTCTATAATCTGATTGATTCTCTGCTCCATTTCTGACTGTTCCGTGCCATATTCACTTCACATCCTGAAGATTGGAATCTGCATGCTGACCGGAAGGGTGGCTGTGAGTCCATACACCAGCTCAAAAGGTGACTTTCCAGTTGAGTTCTTTTTAGTGATCCTATCTGCCCACACATCATACTTAATCTTGCTATCCCATGATCTCTTATTATCCCCCACAGTCTTCTTGAGGATAGTCATAAGATTTTTATTATTTGACTCAGCAAGTCCATTGCCCTAAGGATAGTAATATGATGAATGGGATAGGATAATGCCATATTTAAAGCATAAGTCATTTACTGCTCCTGAACTAAAAGCTTTGGCATTATCGATTGTTATTTTAAGGGGAGTTCCGAATATGGTGATGATTCTTTCCTTGATGAAATCAATAACAACCTTCTCAGTGGCGATTTTAGTGGGTATGGCCTTTACCCACTTGGTGAAATAATCGGTTGCTGTGAGAATCCAGCAAAAACCATTGCTGGAGTTATCCTTGAATTTTCCAATAAAATCAATCCCCCACTGCTGAAAAGGGGCAAGGACGACAACCGGAGTAAGGGGAAGAGCTGCCAACTTCTGCTTCCCAGTGAAAAGATGACATTCCTGGCAACACTTGACATGCTTGTGAGCATCCGCAAAAATGGTTGGCCTATAATATCTAGCTCTTATAATTTTGTGGGCAGTTGTATTCACTGCATAATGGCCTCCACAAAATCCTGAGTGAAACTCTGTTAATATCTTCTTAGAATCATGTTCGTTGATGCACCTAAGTATGATACCATCTGGGTTCCTCCAACCCAGACCCTCTTGGGTAAGGCAATAACTAGTAGTCTTAAGTCTTAAAGCCCTACACTTGTGTCCTTTTAGGTGATCAGGGCAGGTGAGATGGAGAAGGAAGAAAATGATGTCGGAATACCAATGATTATCAAGTTCTTGAAGGGCAGGAGTCATGGTAGGCTGAGGGATATCGTTTTTTGCAATCATTTCAACAACTTCTTCATTTTTTAGTAAGCATTCTAGCAAGGCCTTGTCCCTTAATCAATTTAGTGGGCTTTATTTCAAGGTCATATTCCTGGATCTTGGACACCCATGTACCCCTTATTCATAAACAATCCTTTTGAGAAAGGATATCCTTAACCGCAGTGTGGGGAACAAATTCGATAACCTTGGAATACCCGATATAGGTCCTGAAATGCTTTAAAGATTTGACTAAGGCATAAGCCTGCTTCTCCATAATGGTATACTTTAGCTCGGAATTCTGCAAGGCTCTACTCATGAATGTTATAGGTTGCTCGAACCCTTTGAGGTTCTTTTGGAGCAACACACCTGCGATAGTATCTTCAGAAGCAAATGAAAAGATCATGAAATCCTTCGCGTAATCTAGGTTGACTAAGACCAGAGACCTGGTAATGGCATTCTTTATAGCATCAAAGGCTTTCCTTCCTTCAATGGTCCACACAAACTTGGCATTTTTCTTGAGTAAGCCCTGCATGAGTTTCATTAATTCGGCCAAGTTTGGAATGAATCTTCTGATAAAATTTATACGACCATTGAAGGATTGGAGGGTTTTAAAATTCTTAGGGAGGGGAATCTTTCTTATGGCCTCTACTCTTTCAGGATCAATTTTGACACCGTCTTTGTTGATGATGTCTCCTAAGAGTTTTCCCTCTTCTATGCCCAACACCGACTTAGCCGGATTCAAAGAAATGCCATACTTCCTACATCGCTCAAAAATCTGCCTGAGATGACCAACATGGCTGGATCTTTCTTTCGAAAAAACAGTGAGATCATCTTGATATATCTCAATGACTTTGCCAATCAACTCCTTGAAAGTATAATCCATGGCCCTTTGGAAAGTAGTTCCTGCGTTTAAAAGACCAAAGGGCATTCTCAGATATTCAAAAGTGCCCCAAGGAGTTGTGAAAGTGGTCTTATGCCTATCTTCCTCTTGAATGACTACCTGATTATAGCTAAAAAAACCATCTAGCATCGACATCATGCTTGATCCAGTGACCCGTTGGAGGATGGTCTCCATGTTGGGGAGGGGGTAATTGTCCTTCTGACATGCTATGTTTAGATTTATGAAATCTATACATATCCTTATACTCCTGTTCTTCTTTCTAACTACAACCAAGTTAGAACACCATGTTGAATGTCTCGTAGGAGCTATTATTCCTGCTGCTAGCATTTTTTCTAACTCCTTTTTAATGATTGGTGCTAACTTAGGATTTGTTTGCCTAAGTTTTTGTTTGAAAGGCTTGCCTTTTTGACATTCTGGTTTTAAAGGAACAGTATGTTGAAATACATCTTCCTTATAGGCTTTGAGCTCGTCATAAGTAAAGGCAAATACATCCCTATACTCTTTGACCAAGTTTATGAGGCTATTTCTTTCTTTTTCGGAAGTACCTTTTCCAATTTTTATAATTTTAGGTTTTGTTTCCGTCTCAATGTTGATTTCAGTGTAATCTCCCGGTTTCATCTGCTCAACATTGTTTTTTCTTCTGTCCTGTCTATCAAAGATGTTTTCTAAGGCAACTAGACCACGTGGGACAGGATTGTTAAACTGGTCACCTTCTCCATAATATTTTTTGTTTTCTTCCTGATCATTTACTTTAAAGTTTAGGAATTCATCGACATTATGAATGAATCTCAAAATTTGCTCATCGTCTTTGAAGACTTGCCAATGTTCAACATTATCAGGAACAGAAGGCCTGAAGTTAATCTCTAAAGGACAATCCCCCTCTAACATCTCATCTGATGGCTGAAGAGTTGACGCTGAAACTTGGAACTTATTGGAAGCACTATTCTGATCTCTAGGGACTGCTTCTATGTTAAGGGCATCAAAAAATTCCATTGTATCCCAGAATGCATTTCTATATTTTTTAAGTCTTTGACACTTACATGCAAACTGACCCTTAACTTGTTGGACAATTAAGTCAGAGTCCCCTTTAATATTAAGCAACTTGATCCTCATGTCCTTGGCAATCTCAATGCCCAGTAGAAGTGCCTCATATTCTGCCACATTGTTAGTTGCTTCAAATTCCAATCTAAAAGCAAAGTTGAAAACCTTATCCTCTGGTGAAATAATGACAACACTAGCCCTCTTTCCCGTTCTAGAGTAAGCACCATCAAAATTCATTCTCCATAATTCACTAAGTTTTTTGGTCTTCATCTCTTCTTGGATGGGTTCCAAGAAGGTGGAGTTGATTTGATAGGAACCATTTTCATCAGTGTGGTAAGCATACTCATTCAATGGTCTTTGAGGGTTTTCAACATGGTGTCTTTTTTCTTTTTCAGAATACAACTTAACAAGTGAAAACTCTGATGCTGGTACGGTGGCATAGGTCCAATCCATCTGGATTGATCCTCCCAAAGTGGCACCCCATTTCCTAGAAAGCAACATACCCCATTTGTCTGGAACATCAATAACAAGGATGTACATGGTGATCTGGATATCCGGATTCTTAGCCAATCTAACTAACTGGTTCTCAATCATCCCTTCAACTTTAACCGGTCTAGAGTCCATGGCACATACATTCTGGTATGGCCTTGTGGTTCTTAAGTCAAGCTGCTGCATGAATTTTTTGGTCATGATACTGGAACTAGATCCTGAGTCTAACAGACAATTGTGTAGAAGAAGATCACCCATCATCAATGATATGTAAAAAGGGGGATGATCTTCTTTTCTTGGGTCCCTAGTATGTAGAACTATAAATGGATCGGCAAAGACGTTATTTGAAGTTCGCTCCACGGTATCAGAAAAAAGTGACTTTTTTAGGGGTAAGGGGCTTTACAGGACTTGAAGGACTTTCTTCAGTTTGAGGATCAACATTACTCGGCAGATCTAGGATTTTCAAAAGTCTCTCTCTTTGGCCAGGGATTTTACATAACTCAAGGACTAAAACAGGGACTTTTGTATTCGCTAGCCAATTACGTAAGTCATAACTTAAATCAACAATTTCTTTAGTTTCTACTTCTTTGGGAGGATTAGGAGCTGTTACTTTAGGAATATTCTGTGCAGAAGACCCCTTTCTTTGATAAGTTATTCCCTTGAAGTTCTGAGTGTTGTTGATCTGCTCGGCTGAAGGCATCTCACCATAGTACTGAGTTAAGTTGTCAACTTTCTTTTCATAACGATTGGCCTGTGGCCAATTTCCTATGGGGATGCTAGGGATGTCATCTATGTTGTTGATAAAATCAGGCTCGCTTGTCGACGTATTCGGACCACAACCTTCAGGGTGACCATGCTCTTGAACATAGCACGCATAGTGGCAGTCAGATTCCTCATGGAAATCTTTGCATGCTCTGCAAAATGGTTTATACTGCTCAACCATGTTAGCGGCCTCTAGCTGATGGGGAGGCCTTTGCTCATGGTTGGGAGGCTTTCTTTGCCAAGTTGGCTTGGAAGGAAAGGTTCTAGGAGCAGGCTGTGTTTGCGTTCTTTCCATCGTTATCACCCTATTTTGAATCTCCTTCAACTGCGCTAAGTGTTTCTGTTCTGCTTCCTCCATCTCCCTTTTCATTTCAATCATTTGTTTTCCATAGGCATCCTTCATAGCTGATAAAGGATGTTGAAGACCTTGAATAACCGTGGAGGTTAGATTCACCAGATGACTGCATGTTCAAATCAATTTTAATTGCCATTTCCTGAGCCTGGAGCAAGTTAGCAGGCTCCTTGTCTCTGATTTGGTATTGCATTTTGCCACTAAGTGCCTCAATGTAATAGACCAGAATGGTTGGTGTAGTTGGGGCATAATCAGTAGGGATGGCTTTTGACAATTCAGTGAACCTAGTATTTAACTTGTCCATTGTTTCCGTATCCTTTCCATCCAAAGATAGAGCAAATAACTTCATATATACGTCATCATGTTGGCTGACCGAATCACTGACATAAGCATTGATGCACCTAGAAAAGTTCCTGAGGTGCATGGCGGAGGTAGTGGCATCAGTGGCTGTATACATCGGGAGCTTCTCAACAGCTTTGTCTAGAAGATGGTGGGGTTGACCTGCTATCTGAGAAAAGTCGAGCTGAGTAAAATACTCACCCATTATGTCGAAAACAGAGGTATTAGTGTTTTCTGGAAATAAAAGGTGGATGTATGAAACAGACTAAGATCCAAGTACTGCAAGGATCGTACGAGAAGCTAATTTGTTCAATCTCCCCCTGTAGACTTTTTCAAGGTCAGGGATGAAATCGAACAAACCTTCAGAGTTTCTTCTAGTAGAATACCTTGAGGTGTTAACTGACAGTGGAGTCACCAGGTGGACTTAAGTCTAATTTTGGAGAGTGATTGGACTAAAAATCTACCAGAAACAGGGAAAAAGGTAAAAAACTAAAAGAAACAAAGGTCGTCCAGGAACAAAAAGATTTGTCCCCGGCAACGGCGCCAAAAGATGTTGTCCACCGATTGCACACCAGTAGCAGAAATCAATTGAAAGTTGTCTCCTCACTTAGGAAAGTGGGAGAGGTGTGACCCTGGGGGCAGGCACAGAGCTAGGTACTGTCACCTACTCCTAGCTCCTCTGTTTAGGGTAACTCCTAATGAAGCCAAGGGGGGTAGTCCCTACAAAAGAGTTTTCTACGGCTCTTAAGTTGTTAAATTGTTTTTGAAGGTTGTGGATGCGGATGGGTGTTTTTTAGGAGTTATTGTGATTAGAAGGTGTTTTACATATTATGAGTGTGACACAAGATCAAAAAGGCAATCCACGTTGCAACAAGAGATTAAAAAATAAATTTAAATTCTAGACATCAATTAGCATTCAGCGATAACAATTATATTTAGCCATAGACAATTGACCATATAATTATGCAAAACAAAACAAGGACCAGTGCCTTATGGAGTCGATGAAACTGAAATGCGCTAGAGAAATAAACACAAGTCTAGAATTTAAACCAATGAATGTTAGATTATGCAAGTGTTCTTGGTAAGTTTTAAGGATTTCAATGGTGATCTTGCTTAAGGTGTCTGGGAATCCTAACTGGAAATACTTTCAGTGGCTCCGTTCAAAGACATGACGAACCTGTCTGGAATCACAAGCTAGATGTTCAATAACTTAACCAGCGAGTGTCCAGATTGGGTTTCCCGACGCCCACACTTGGAATTTGCCCACTACCTGAGTATTTTATCGAGACAACGCCGGTGCGTTGGTTATGGGGTAAAAGTTTTAATTATGTTGCTATTGAGGTTTTAGCAAGTCCGTTCACCGTTCTGAGTACGAGCCAACCTCGAAAGTCAACAGAGCATACTAGGTGAAGGACTTCAACGAAGTAAGTTAATTAGAGGGAGTGTGAATTGAAAGACTTTATTAAGTCAATTAATTAAACCCTCCGACAGAGAGCGCTCTTGACCTTGTCTTATGACAAAGGTTCAAGAGTCTTATCTGATCTAAATGCCTAATGCAAGGATGTGCAAAACTAATGATGCTCTCCAATAGAGAGTGCTCTTGACTTGTGTTTCTGCAAGTTCAAGAGTCTTACTTATTGATTAACTTGATTAAACAATATGATGCATAAAAGTAAAGTGAAGATGGTTAATTAAACTCTCCGACAGAGAGCACTCTTGATCCACCTTATGGTGAGATTCAAGAGATTTCTACTTTAAAAAAGTTGATTTACTTATTGAGAGATACAAACTTAAGATATGAAGCAATCAACTTGATTAATGAATCAAAATTGGCTAATCTAACAATTAGTATTCTAAGAGAAATGATGCCACATTCAATTGGAATGATCAAACAATACTTTTTAACTCATTTTTATGAACAACAAATTAATCAAATATGCACTACTTGACTAAGATTAGATGATTGCACTACACTATTCTACCATTAGCAAAAAAAATGGAAAGCACGAAAATGAGACGATACAGGCTTCCCCCAAATGGGGGAAGAAGGGTGTGGGAGCCGTAATCCCACTCGATTTTTATTAATTTACAATTTTCTGATGACTTGTTCTTTGCCTTTTCTTGGAAGAACAGGGAAAGAAAGGGATGGAAGAAGAGGGGAATTTGTCTTTTTGTTCTTTTTGCGCTTCTTGCTTTCTCTCTTGCTTACTTTTAGCCTTTGGGCTTTTCTTGATTCCTCATGCAAATAAGAGCTTAAAACAGTTTAAACGTTATGCATTAGTTAAGACTTTAAAGACAAGCTACAAACTATATTCTCGAAAAAGAGGGCAAAAACCAAAAATGAAAAAAGAGGAGAAAGAGGGGAGAAAAACCAAGGAAAATGAGAGATAAAAGGTGAGAAAGAGGACTGTTCAAAAGCAAAAAGAGGGCTGTAAAACAGTAAAAAGGAGGGCAGCGAACCGTCAAAAGAGGGCTGTCCAAAAAGTAGAAAGATAGGGCCAAAAACTAGGGCAAAAAGGGGCCAAAAACTAGGGCAAAAAAAGGCTGTCCAAACTGAAGAAAAGGGGCTGCAAACTAAAGTGAAAAGAGGGCAGCGAAGAAGAAGAAGTAAAGGCAAGCCAAACAAGGCAATAGAAAGGAAGCCTAAGGTTGAAAAAGGTGAACTAGGGCTTCCTAAGTGACCGGTAACCAAACAAAAAATAACTTATGAAAATTTTATGAGATGGAACTTGAAGTAAACAAAGACTCTTGAGGCCTTCTTCTTGGAAGAATCCAAGTTATTGCAGACCCTGTAGAGAAACCAGTGTTAAAAGAAAAACTTGTGATCTTGAAAATGAGCTAGATGCAATCGAGCTCACGCCCTTCTCCAAGATAGTAGATCCTATCCAAGATCAAAACACTTCACAAAACCCAGTGAGATCAATCAACTAGCATGCTAATAAATATAAAGACTCATCAACATTAATATAACTGAATATGTCTTGCTCATGAAATCTTTTATAAAATAGCACAATCAACCAACTTAACAACTGTAAATGGAAGATTTTACGTTCTAAACAGTAGACTTCTAAAACTAATTGATTATATCATATATGAGTATTGCAAATAAAATAGATGGACAGAAATCACCTCACAAATTCATTCACCACAAGTACTGAGCTGCATCGACCTCCACAGTCTTGATTTTATTCTAGAAGATGAGCATAAGCCATTACAAAATCTTACAAAGTAAGTTGACAATCAAAAGATCCACACGAATAGAGCTAAAGGAGCCTCTATTTATACAATGATTGAAGAACTCAAAACCCTAAAACCAGAAAACCAGACCTAACCGGACTGGCCACCACTGAGAGAGCAGACCTAAAGAAGATGGGCTGGGAATGAGGGGAGGCCTCCACTTAGGCAAGGCGCCCCCATTCCAATCCTCAGGACTGAAAACCAAGGCCAGAATCATCCCACACGTGTGAGGGCGCATTTGCTGGCGAGAGAAGGCGTGAGCATGAGGAGAGGCATGATCTGGTAGGTAAAACAACATCCTAGGTATGGAGGAAGCCACTGCTAGGTTTGGAAAGGCCACTGCTGGTGTAATCTTCAGTCTCCACCTCGATTAAATCATCAAACCAATGAGTGCTCTCCATCTCATCAAATTCGAGAGTTTAGCTAGAGATGACAAACCTGTTAACTGAATATAACTTTATTGCTCACTGAATGCTGACTGAGGCTGAGTTATGATAACTCCAATCATCATAAATGCCCATTGAGATGTCATTTAGCCTTTTATTTCGCTAAATTTGGATTAATTTGGAGAGTTTTAATTTTCTCCAAAATAATCATTTTTTAAACAAAACTCCATTTTTTCCCCAAAAATAATTTTTTTGAGAAAATGTGCATTATGTGTCCGATTGATGATCCGAAAGTTGGATCTGACTGGTTGGCCGATCAAGAATGATTTTTGGCTAAAGGTTAGAGCCTTCAATCACTGGATTCGGGGTTTGGATGACCGACTTATTACAAACTGGTTTTTTACATTTAATTTATGGAAAAATCAACCAAAAAACTTAGGGAAATAATTAAAAAATTTAAAATTAAAAAAAATAAAATTTAACATGTCTGAAAAAAAAAATTCGGAAAAAATTTAAAGATCCTGATGACCTAGGACATGACCATGCTCTATTCTAACAATGCCTAGTAGGTTTATAAACACTTAGTTGGGCTCTAATAACCCCCCAAGGCCCAGAATTCAAAATCGGGCATTCCAGGTTTGGAGGAAGCAGGAGAAAACCTCGTGAATTATACTCAGCTATAGGCAAAGCATAATTGTCAAGGGCAAAAAAATCCCTGGAATACCTTAGTTGATATTCTACATCTTAGGAGACCGAACCACTCAAAATACCCTACTAGCACATTTTATTACAAACCCCGCAGGGCCATGGTCAAAATTATTCAAATGAAAAATTGGCTAGCCAATATTTGCTAGACATGAAGATGGATCAACTGATACACTAGAATCAAACATTGAACATGTCTGTCAATCGGCGGCTCCTCAGGTAACCCAACTATGGTACAAAAAGTTGGTAACACCGCTCAATAGCATCATAAAGGCCATTCATTACTTCAACATCATTTTTTCTTTGTATCCCAAACAACATGGGGTCCAAATAACAAGTTGATGTATGCAAAGGGCTATGCAACATTTTCCACCTTTTATCAACTACCTCTCATATTTCCATGTATTCATTTTCTGTGTTGTTGAAGAATTTTGCAATTGATTCCTTACAACGGTCCATGCTCTCATAAACAAAACCCAAAGAAGGAGTGTCTCTATCAACCATCCGAAGCATGTCAACAATTGGTTCACATATTTTTAAAACCTTCAAAGCACTTTCCCAAAAAGCATTGCCTAAATAACAAGCTGATGTATGCAAAGAACTATGCAACATTTTCCACCTTTTATCTATTACCTCTCATATTTCCATGTATTCATTTTCCATGTCGTTGAAGGATTTTGCAATTGATTCCTTACAACGGTCCATGCTCTCATAAACAAAACCCAAAGAAGGAGTGTCTCTATCAACCATCCGAAGCATGTCAATAATTGGTTCGCATGCTTTTAAAACCTTCAAAGCACTTTCCCAAAAAGCATTGTCTAAGATGATTTGTTCCAACTTCTTTCCTTTGGGTTCTTTTCAAAGGTGAAAGCTTTCCCACTCATTGTTGCAAATAACACCTATCATACTTATCTTTTCCTCAACCACTCTTTTGAGAGTAATATAATATGTGCCAAATCTAGCATCACAAGGCCTTAGTAGCTCTTTGGATGCTTGCCTCCTATACAAACTCAATGTGAGGTGATGTTTACAAATGAAGTGGGAAATTTGTTTCCCTTTTCAAACTGCATCATTAATACATGGAAACTTTGTTAAATCATGCAATAGCAAGTCTAAGCAATGAGCAACAAAAGGAGTCCAATAAATTGTTTTGCACTTATCCATTATCATCTTACCTACTCCCACACAATCTAAGGCACTGTCTGTGACAACTTGAACCACATTGTTTTCCTCAACTTCAAGAATGGATTCATGTAAAATCTTGAAGATATATTCTGAAGTCTTCTTGTGTCCCGAAGCATCAATCACCTTAAAAATAATACCCCTTTAGGGATGTAAACCAACACATTAATTAGTGACCTATTATTCATATTTGACCAACCATCTGATAAAATTGTGCAGCATGTTTCTTTCCAAGACTCCTCGACCTTTAATGATCAGTTTGTTACCATTTCCTTTGACCTCTTGAAAAGAGTGGTCCTTATTGCCTAAGAACTAGGAGGTACATACCCATTTCCAAATTCTGCAATCTTAGTACATGCATTGACAAAAGGACTTCTAGCCACATTAAATGGGATACCCAATTCATAAAAGATATAAGCCAAAGCATCATCAACTTCCTAGTTTTGTACAAGTTTCCAAAGAGAGTTTAATGTCCTAGTTGTTACCACCTAAGTTGCACTCAGTTGGACTTTTAAGTGAGCCACCAAAGATGAACAATTACTTATTCAGTTTTCAAGTTCAGAAGTCCTTGCAGGCCTTCCTAGGCCCTATTTTTAATTTTTTAACATGTTCATACCCCATGGGGAACTATAAATAAAATGAGTTAGCAAGATGACTTTATGTAAACGGTTTGGTTTCCTAGGACTTAGTCATTAATGCATTATTCCAGGGTGTTTTTTCCTTGTTAATTATTTATAGTTTTTAAGCGATAAATCATTTTTGAGTTTTTCACCCAAACCTCCAAAGCTGGAATAATTGCCTTAATAATTAAGCCTTAGGAAGTTATTAAAACCTATGTGTCGATGTATATTATCATGCTAATTATTATTTTTAGTCATTAGGAACATTTCCTAAGTTCTCCATAGGTTTTTTTTAATTTCCGGGAATTAAAACAAAAACAAAAAATTTCCGTTTTTATAGGCTTATTTTTTAACAAGTTAATTGTAAAAATGTAAATTGTCATAAAAGTGTGGCTAGGAGGTTGTTTTTATCATGGGGGTGCTCATTTTCTAACTCAAAGCACCCACTTAATCCCTAGACCCAATTTCCTAAGTTTTTCAGTAATTAATTAACTCCAAAATTAATAATTACTCAAAAGACCCAAAATGACCCAAAAAATGAAATATTTAAATTATTCGGCAATTAAAAAAATAAAAGATAATTCCCAAAAGTGAATTTTATGACTTGGAAAATTAATTTGGCAAGTACCCAGACAAGGCGGACAAGTCAGATGTTGTCAATTCAGAGAGTTTTTTGAGTTTGAAACTTTCCTCTCCAAGTGAGGGTGCAAATCCCAAGAGAGAATGGCAAGATTGATAAGTGGGGTGCATTTTGGTGATGTGGCTCTCATTCTTTGGGAAGTTGCTACTACTCTTGCTTTGATACAACTCATGCCAACCCTCAACCAACTCATTGGCACCTCTCCAACCCTAGCGCATCCTTGAGGAGATTCGTCCCCCCTCTCTTGCTCCAGTTTTCTATATAAGCAGTCACTCTCTCTTCATTATGGATAGATGATTTGGGCATTGAATCTCTGCTCCTGTATGTTCTAATTTCATTAATTGTGGAATAAAGTGAAGGCTTTGGAAGCATACTTATGTCAGGCATCAATGTGTGGTGATTTCTTGTGTTATATGAGGTATAATTGTATCGGTTATTTGCTAGATTATTTGTTGTTCTAACCGGTCTTTGAAGGATTAATGATAATTGGTAGAAGAGGATAAATAAGTAGTTTCTTATTTGTTTCTTTGAGTTATCTATGTGAGTAGATCTTAGATTTGTATGTTTTACTTGTTTGTATGCATACTATCTATTATTTTGCTTAATTACTCCCGGATATAACGCTTTGGTGTAGCATTGTTCAAACTGTGTGTAGCATTGTTCAAACTGTGCAGGGATATCTAGCGTAAAGGAGTGTTGGTTCTTGTTTGATTCTATCACACCTCTATGTTTGTTTGAAGAAGATCTAAATCCCTCTGCTCTCCACTCGAAAAAACTCCATTTTCCCAAGCTTCCAAGCTTTGAGGCATTTTTCTTCTCCTTTCTTTCCGTCACACAAAACTTCAATTTTTTAGTTACTAGTTTTTATTGCATATTTAAATCTCTTTAAAATATTGGAAAATATCTTAGTTTTCTGATTTATATATGCACATTTAAAGAATCAGATTTGCTTATTAAAGTAGCATTTTTCAAGATCTAATCATAAGCAAGTACTAGTTTAATATCTAGAATTTTTCTATCTTTAAAGTACTTGAACTTTTAGTCAAATTTTTTATGTTTTAATATGATTATCTAGCATATTTGATCAAAGTTTGTTCGCTGTTTTGCAGAAGAGATTGATCGAACAAAGAGGCACTCTGGAGGAATTTTGAAGATCCAAGTCAAACCGAAGATACCTCTTCTCATACTTCTCTCATTGGCCATTTCTTTAAGGCCCTAAATTGTAAAAATTTGTGTTTCCTATTCTACAAAGGAGCACAAGTATTTCATATTTCTAAATCATTGTAAAAAGAGAAGCAAGTGGGAAGTCAGGTGCCCATAACCCATTCCCTCGGGGGGGATTCACATTGTTTCACTTTTTTTTTAGTTTTCTTTAATTTTTTCAATTTCTTTTAAGTTCTTTAAGTAAAATTAATCAATCTAGCTATGTTCTCGGTAACGAGAGTATCGGCACTGAGATTTAAAAAAAACTCACACTTAGTTCTTTAAAAAATTTAAAATATACAAGACTCCGTTCCCCGTATGCTCTTGTGACCACTGCAAGTCTTTGGTTGGATCGGTGGGACAATCAGAAAAGGATTGAAGTGACTAGTAATTAGTGGAATACTTCAATTAATCCCTACAAGGGAAAATCCAACACTTCATGCGATTTTACCAGGTTGTGGGGAAATTCTGCAAGTGAAGCGGGAACCACCAAAAAGTGACCGTTGGGCACTATTAGGCTACACCCTTGTTTGGTGTAATGTTGAACACAACCTTGCAACTCCATCTAGCCTACATGTCACTGTGAGAACCACTCGTTGGTAAACCCAAACATATTCCTCGTACCCCCTGGGTATATCTGGAATACCATTTTCCCCGTAATAATAAAATCATTACCACATTCATAATAAAATTTACCAAGAATTGACCCACTCCCTAATCACTTATTTAATAATTCTAAAATTGACCAACCGAGACAACAACAATACTTCTCGAGACTTCACTAGCAACCCCTTTACATAAGCACTCCATTATCACTGGTCTATCTCGCAATCTTATTTATTTTCATTCTTAAGTTAATTAATGTGTTGTGTGGAATGTTATTTGATATGCTAGTCATTTATATTATTTGCAGTTCATCTTAGTTGCGATATTTTATTTCATCTCCTCTCCTAGACTAATTGTTTTATTTCATAGATTAAACACCATAGTTTATTTTACTAGGGACCACCCCCCTTGGCTTCGCTAGGAGAGAGCCTAGACAGAGGAGTCAAGATCAAATGATAGCACTCGACTCTTGCTTGGCCCCAAGGTCGCACCCAGTGGCTTGAATATTTCTACCACGTGACCCGAGATGCGAATTAGGCGGCAACATTTTGGCGCCGTTGCTAGGCACAAATCTTTTTATTCCCTAAGTACGACTTTTGTTTTCTCTTTTTGTTTTTCCATTGTTTGATGAATTTTTAGATTACTTTTTAATTTTTCATCTGGCAACTCCACTAATCTTTTTTCATTTTCATAATTTACAAAAGAAAAGCAAAAAAATAATTTTTGTGAGTGTTTTGATGCATATTTTTCTTCTCACGTGATGACTCCATTGAAGGGATAAAACCCTGTTATCTCATAAACTTGTGAAGTCTTTTTTTGTGTAGATGAGCCCATGTGACATATTAAAACCTTTAAAGCTCATCACTTGACTGTTCCACCTGTCCAGTACAAGGTTCAATGGTAATATCAAATGCATACTATTAATTTTTGATATGGATGAATTAAGGGAGCTGTGTGGTGCCTAGATAGCTAGACTTTTTCATCCTATCGATTTCTCATATATCCCGAGTTTTCCTAACTTTGGTCATGATGTGGGGGATGTATATAAATGGCTTCCAGTCTTTCATGGAAATTATGGTGTTTCGTCCATCTGGCATATAAAGTCTTTCCTTCAATTGTTGGCCAACTCCAATGTTCTGTAGGAGGACAATATGATGGAAATGTTTGCTAGTACTTTTCAGGGAGATGCTTGTTGTTGGTTCTATCAGGGCCTTCCTAATAAATGCATAACATCCTTTCCAAGCTTCCTTTGGATGTTTTTAGAGCAATGGCATGATGGTAGGGGTAGTATGAATGGTTTGAAAAAAAATCCTTGAAAATATCTTTACCTTCTACCTATTCAGGACAGAGTATCACATGGAAACATATGATGGACCTTTTGCCATGATACAAAGTATTGAAGACTTGGAATCACTTCTTGAACATTTAAGTGAAGAGGAGATTCATGATACTCCCATCGAAGAACTTCTTCGTGTTGTTATAGACAACGTCGAATGTGTGGAAGTCCCTCTAAGTTATTTATGAAAGGAAGAGATTAACCGACTTATTAAAGAATATGATGTCTCTCTCAATACACAACAAGATTTTGAAGATGGGAACATCCATGACAATCACATTGAAGAGTTTCTTGACGAAACCTTATTTGGAGACATTGTTGAAAACCAGCCTCATATCACTTCAACAGAAAATAACGAAGATTTGGAAAATCTAGAGGGACCCATGGAGCAACACATCCCAAGTGATCCCATTGAATATGTTCATAAAGGTTCCTTGATTAAAGATATTATTGAATATCCCCTTCATGATACCATAATAGAAACCATTGCAAATTTGGAGTGTTCTCATGAATATTTCATTGATAATGATCACAGTTTTTCTCCATGTTTATCTCAAGAAGAAACCATTACAGAAGCCTATAAAGAAACTTATGATAAGATATGTATGGTGTGAAGACACTAGCCCTTGTTCTCCACATGTTGACGAAGGTTTGGAAATTTTACTACCTCGTAATATTTTTAAAACCAAATCTTCTGAAGAAGATTGTTATGAATATAAGGAAGACATGGATAGCCAGGAACATGATGCCATGGATGAAGACTCCCCGACATCTAACATGGATAGGGATGATGACTATTGGAAATTTATTGAAAATCCCATCTACGATATGTCCAGAGAAGGGAGTGCTTTTTCAGAATCTTTTGGAGGTTTTATTGACAATCTCATCTATGACATGTCCACAGAAAGAAGTGTTCACTAAGAAACTTGGGAAGGTATCGATATGGAAGAGGAGAATTCAAACTTTTCTTATGACCATTCAGAGTCATATCATCCCAAATATTACACAAGTATTAACAACAAGGACTTTGAGAGGCATTGTATCGAAGAGTTAGATTTGATACAGTCGATGGAGGGTCATCCTAAGCCTACATTTTTGGATTCAGAGGTTCCTTATGATTTGGAGCAGCCTGGGGTTTACACAAAGACTTGTCAGCTGATAAGCCCTTTTGATATATGTGATGGAGTTGTCGACCGACTTCATCATGTAGATGTGTACATTAGACCTATCCAATCTTGGGTAGAAGAAGCCTACAAAGGCACATGCCAGTTTGGGAAGCAGTTTAATGAAGTTCTACATGCCTATGATCTCCCATCCATCCCGCCCATCCTAAATATCCATGCAGATTTGCACTTTCTAATAAATATGTCCTTGCTTTGGCTGGTAAGCAAAGACAAAGGAAAAAATTTAAATTTTTATAAAATGTTAAGGTGGTTGCATTGGATTTATCATTTCACTTAACGTTTTTTACTATGTTATGCTTAGAATAGGAAAATAAGCTCATTAAAGTGAGCATTTACTTCATGCATTTATTTTCTGTACTTAGGAATAATAATCTTTTTCTTTAGTTAATGTTTCGTTTTTCCATTTACTTTCTAATAAAGCGACTTAATGGTTTGTTGGTTTTTACAAGATTTTGTGCTACTAAGGTTGGCTTGCCAAGTTGAGATGTTTCTATAGATTATTGAAACCAGAGATTCTATGGTTCTCGCATGCTCTCCTTGCCTAAAGACCAGATCAAGCACGCGTCCTGTAGTAGGAGCTAGATGTTACCACCTGAGTTGCACTCAGTAGGACTTTTAAGTGAGCCGCCAAAGATGAAAAATTACTTGTTCAATTTTCAAGTTCAAAAGTCCTTGCAGGCCTTCCTAGGCCCCTTTTTTAATTTTTTAACATGTTCATACCCCATGGGGAATTGTAATAAAATGAGTTAGCATGATGAATTTATGTAAAAGGTTTGGTTTCCTATGACTTAGTCATTAATGCATTATTCTAGGGTGTTTTTCCTTGTTAATTATTTATTGTAAGCAATAAATAATTTTCGAGTTTTTCACCCAAATCTTCAAACCTAGAATAATTGCCTTAATAATTAAGCCTTGGGAGGTTATTAAAACCTATGTGTCAATGTATATTACCATGCTAATCATCATTTTGAGTCATTATGAACAAGTCCGAAGTCCCCCATAGTTTTTTTTTAATTTCCGGAAGAAAAAAAAAATTCCCGTTTTTACAGGCTTATTTTTAATAAGTTAATTGTAAAAATATAAAAAGTCATAAAAGTGTGGCTAGGAGGTTTTTTTTGCCATGGGGGGGTTTGTTTTCTAACGCAGAGCACCCACTTAACCTCTACACCCACTTTCGTAAGTTTTTGAGTAATTAATAAATTCCAAAATTAATAATTACTCGAAAAACCCAAAATGACCCAAAAGAATGAAATATTTAAAAAAATTGACAATTAAAAAATAAAAGATAATTGCCAAAAGTGAATTTTATGACTTGGAAAATTAATTTGGCAAGTACTCGGGCAAGGGGACAAGTCAGATGTTGCCAATTCAGAGAGCTTTTTTAGTTTGGAACTTTCCTCTCCAAGTGGGGGTGCAAATTCCAAGAGACAATGGCAAGATTGATGAGTGGGTTGAGCTTTGGTGATGTGGCTCTCATTCTTTGGGAAGTTGCTACTACTCTTGCTTTGATACAACTCATGCCAACCCTCAACCAACTCATTGGCACCTCTCCAACCCTAGCGCATCCTTGAGGAGATTCATCCCCCCTCTCTTGCTCTTGTTTTCTATATAAGCAGGCACTCTCTCTTCATTATGGACGAATGATTTGGGCATTGAACTTCTGCTCCTGTATGTTATAATTTCGTTATTTGTGGAATAAAGTGAAGGCTTTGGAGGCATACTTGTGTCGGGCATCAGTGTGTGGTGATTTTTTGTGTTATATGAGGTATAACTGTGTCGGTTTCTTGCTGCCTTCTTTGTTGTTCTAACCGGTCTTTGAAGGGTTAATGATAATTGGTAGAAGATGATAAATAAGTAGTTTCTTATTTGTTTCTCTGAGTTATTTATGTGATTAGATATTAGATTTGTATGTTTTACTTGTTTGTATGCATAATATCTAGTCTTTTGCTTAAATACTCCCAAATATAACGCTTTGGTGTAGCATTGTTCAAACTGTGCATGGATATCTAACGTAAAGGAGTGTTGGTTTTTGTTTGATTCTATCACACGTCTACGTTCATTTGAAGAGGATCTAAATCCCTATGCTCTCCACTCGAAAAAACTCCATTTTCCCATGTTTCCAAGCTTTGGGGCATTTTTCTTCTTCTTTCTTTCTGTCACACAAAACTTCAATTTTTTAGTTACTAGTTCTTATTGCATATTTAAATCTCTTTAAAATATTGGAAAATATCTTAGCTTTTAGATTTATATATGCACATTTAAATATTCAAATCTGATTATTAAAGTAGTATTTATCAAGATGTAAACATAAGCAAGCACTAGTTTAATATCTAGAATTTTTCTATCTTTAAAGTACTTGAACTTTTGGTCAAATTTTTTATGTTTTAATATGATTATCTAGCATATTTTATCAAAGTTTGTTTGCTGTTTTGCAGCAGCGATTGATCGAACAAAGAGGCACTCTAGCGGAATTTTGATGATCCAAGTCAAACCGGAGATACCTCTTCTCATACTTCTCTCATTGGCCATTTCTTTAAGGCCCTAAATTGTAAAAACTTGTGTTTCCTATTCTACAAAGGAGCACAAGTGTTTCCTATTTCTAAATCATTGTAAAAAGAGAAGCAAGTGGGCAGCTAGGTGCTCATACCCCATTCCCCCAGGGGGAGTTCTCACTGTTTCACTTTTTTTTAGTTTTCTTTAATTTTTTCAATTTCTTTTAAGTTCTTTAAGTAAATTTAATCAATCCGGTTGTGTTCTTGGTAACGAGCGTATTGCCATTGAGATTTAAAAAAACTCACACTCAGTTCTTAAAAAAACTTAAAATATAGAAGACTTCATTCCCTGTATGCTCTTGTGACCACTACAAGCCTTTGGATGGATCAGTGGAACAATCAGAAAGGGATTGAAGTGACTAGTAATTAGTGGAATACTTCAATTAATCCCTATAACTGAAAATCCGACACTTCATGCGATTTTACCAGGTTGTGGGGAAATTCTGCAAGTGAAGCGAGAACCACTAGAAAGTGACCGTTGGGCACCGTTAGGCTACACCCTTCTTTGATGTAGTAATGAACACAGCCCTACGACTCCATCGAGCCCACATGTCATTGTGAGATCCACTTCTTGGTAAACCTGGACATATTCCTCGTACCCCTGGGTATATTTGGAATACCATTTTTCCCATAATAATAAGATCATTACCACATTCATAATAAAATTTACCAAAAATTGACCCACTCCCTAATCACTCATTTAACAATTCTAAAATTGACCAACCGAGACAACTACAATACTTCTCGAGACTTCACTAGCAACCCCTTTACACAAGCACTCTATTAGCACTGGTCTATCTGGCAATCTTATTTATTTTCATGCTTAAATTAATTAATGTGTTGTGTGGAATGTTATTTGATATGCTAGTCATTTATATTATTTGCAGTTCATCTTAGTTGCGATATTTATTTCATCTCATCTCCTAGACTAATTGTTTTATTTCATAGATTAAACACCATAGTTTATTTTACTAGGGACCACCCCCCTTGGCTTCGCTAGGAGAGAGCCTAGACGAAGGAGTCAAGATCAAGTGACAGCACTTGACTCTTGCTTGCCCCCAAGGTCGCACCCAGTGATTCGAAGATTTCTGCCACGTGACCCAAGGTGCGAATTAGGCGGCGACATTGGTGTCTCTTGATCTTGTTGGCAAAATCTAAGATAAACTTCCATCTTCAACAATGCTTGAAGAGAATGGTGATAAGGGGTTGTAGTTCATTCCTAACTCTCCTTGAATGCGTTGTTTGTTGTTCTCATTTGTCTACTGGTTTTTTTAAATCATGTCGTAGTCTTTTTGGAGTGTTTCCTAACACCACCTCCTCTACCAGCACTAATTGGTAGTGAGTGATCCATCACTCTTGTCAAATCCCCAACAAACTCTGCATTGCATAATTTGCATTTTAAGTGTTTCCCAACAGACCCATCGAGTTTATCCACGTATTTCCATCCTTCTACTAATGATCTTTGAGTTGCCATGGAAAATATTTCTCCACTGTTTATTTCGTAAATCATGTTCCAATTCAAAATCGTAGTGACAATCATAAATTATACATCAAGTTCAAATTTTTAAATTGTTCATGTTTAGAAGACATTTTGTCATTCTATGGGAAAAATAAATAAATAAAAATATTGTTTGCAATCAATAAATTTGTAATAGAATAAAAACAAATTAAAAAAACACTAGTAAACTTTTTGTGGGAAAAAATATAAAAATAAAAATTTAAAACAAAATACAGTAAATTTGTAATACAAAATTAAAAAAATAATAAAACATAAAACAAAGAAAATCACATACCTGTGAATGCTGGTGCAGACGACAGTGGTTGTAGGCGTAGCCTGTAGCTGAGTGTAGGTTATTGCATACGAAACTTGGAGTTGGAAGTTGCTGGCCTGTAGCCTGTAGCATGTTGAAAAGTTACCTAGGAAGTGTTTGTCCACCTAGACTTGCCTTGGGGTGGACAAGGACACTTAAAAGTTGTGACTCCTAGTCTTGTGCATTTAATGAAGTGAGAAGCACTTTATAATTTTAAAGTGACTTTCTTAAAAAGGCTAAGTTATGGTTTTCCTAAGTTCACATTTAAAAAAAGTTAAGTGAGTGATTAAATAGAAAGGGGTTGTTCTAACTTTATTAAATGACATGAGGTGCATTAAATGTAATTTGATTTAATATTTAATGGAGGATTTAATGTGAACCCTTCATCTAAGCTAATCTTGACCATTAGATTGACAAGGAAGTTACCATGAACAAAAAGGAGTAGGGCAAGGCAAAAGTTCATTTATTGTGATCATTTTCCAAAAGAGAATTTTGGAGAGAGGAAGAGAAAGCAAGAGTGAGGGTTTTGAAGATATTTCTTAACTAGCAGGAGAGAGAAACTGAAGATAAATTTGCAGGCACAAATCCCAAGGAGTCCGTACTCTTGCACAGAAATCGAGGAGGGTTTTGCTGCACAGATTTTGAAGAGAGTTTTGTACAGTTGTACGACCAACACAGAAATCGAGACAGTACGTCTGCATTAAATTCTGAATCTGTACAGTATGGATTTGCACAAAAATCGAGACAGTACGACCTGCATTAAATTATGTCCGTACAGTACGGATTGGCACACAGTTTGAGGTAGTACAGTGGGCACATTTTTTCGAGGTAAAGAGCAAAAATTTAATTCTGTTCATACAGGCAGAATTGACACAATTTTCGAAACAGCCTCTGACATGATTTTCAAGGTGAAAAAAATTAGCAGTGGGTTCAAATTTCGAGACAAATTATGATAAGTACTGTTGATTTAAATTTTTGTATTTTACTAAAGAATATAATAAATCTCTCTCACTCAGAAACAGGTTTTCCCTTAGAGGTTTTATCCTAGACCATTGGTAAAAAAAAACTATATTATGTTCATGTGTGTTTGGTTGTCTGAAATTTTTTTAGTTTTAAATTTTGGTTGAAAATTTTTTTTTCTGAATTGTTTAATTTTGGAAAAAGAACTTCATGTGTTTCAGTTTTGGTCAAATTTCATTTCAAATTTTTGCATAGAGGGCTTGGGCATTAAACTATGCAGAGAAGCCTAAAGGCTTGAAACCGTGTTGGGGTTCGTGAAAAACTTTCATGGTATCAGAGCACATTAAAGAATCAGAATTTAAACATTCAAAAAACAGGGGTTTGGAGAAAATAAATTATTGAACAGTTTGATTGAAGTTACAGGTTGCAATCATGGTATTTGGTCTTAGAGTGGAAGACAGGTTAGAGGGGGCTTCAAATTTTAGCCCATGGAAGGCTAGAATTAGCTTGATACATGAAGCAAATGAACTATGGGATATAGTTCATAGTACAACAGCTAATTCTGTGGTAGTACCTGCTGATGCAACATATAAGACAGCTTTCATGAAGAGGGATGTGAGGGAAAGAAGCGTTATTCTTGATGCCATGAAGGATCATGTAATCCCTCACATTTTACCAAAAGATCATGCATTTCGGATTTGGACAGTTTTAACAAATCTTTACCAATGTTCAAATCAAAATAGGAAGATGGAATTGAGGGAGAAGTTGAAGAGTGTACACATGGGTAAAGGCGAAGGCATGGCCTCATATCTTACCAAGATCACACAGGGAAGAGATGAGCTTGCAACTGTATGTGAGGTGATAGGGAATGCTGAGATGGTGCGTACAACATGTTATCACATATATAGTAGCCGGGCTACCATATTCTATCGTTCAGACACAGTACAGTTTTCAGCCAGATCTCTTACATATGAGATGCTGAGATGAGCAGTTTTGACGGATCATTATGTTGTTATGGACTATTGTACTCTCCCATGTTAGGACTGAGTCTCAGGACACTCAGATTTGAGGACTGATGTAGCCATTTAGTCATTTACAGAGCAGTTATTGATGCCCAAATTTATATCAGTGCTTTCTCATTGGATAGATGATGGTTCAGATGGATTATTTGCACGGTTATGACTCAGCATTTATTTTATTGTGTTATGGTTATCATTGCTCTTATACTCATCCTTGTGACATATATTAGCATCTAGTGTCATGATCTGGCGGTCATAAATATATGGACTTGGATGTATTTATATTATGTATTGGTGTCCCTACTTAGAATTGGAAGTTCCTGATCTATACTCATTGGTTTTACTCTCCCTAGGGAGAATAGAGGTAGTCATTCCCACCATTCTTTGGCTTGCTAGTGTTGGCTTCGTATTTCACTGTCTCCACCCATCCATTATCTTCTAGTCTTGTTTTTTAACCCGACTTACAACTTGACTCATGGCATGGAGGACCTTTCCCCGCTAGAACATTTGTTGCACAAACCTCCCTGTTTATAGTGTGTCTCGGCTCTGAGTTGGTGACAAAACTTTCCTTTGGTGAGTTGGATTATATGCCTAAATCATTCTAGTCGGTTGTCCTGATGTTTGGCATTGTGCAGAACTCCTCCTAGTCACTTGAGATGTTGTTGGCTAAAACTGAAAGCTCATGTACTACTTGTATTGGAAATGTTTATATATGCACCCATGGAAAATGTAAATTCTAAAATGTGTTTCTTAACATATACAAGCAAAAGGCAAGAGAAATGAAATACTAAAATACTTCGTGAAGGGTATAAGAAAAGGTCCCAAAAGCAATGGTTAAATATATGCTATATCCAAATATTGCTGACCTTATAAATTTGAATATGTACTGGATGAAAGCTGCAGTTAGTTGTGCTTTTAAGCACTGGTGAAGTCCCCAAAAAGTCATATAGGCCCAAAAGGCCACGGAAATAAAATTGATGGTCCTAATGAACCTGGATCAAACTTGATGTAGACATGATGCCTAAGTTGAATAAGCACTCTCTGAACAACTCAACCATTTGTGAGACACTCCCATTCCCTGTGTTGTTGTTTGTCCGGCATGTGGTTATAGTGAGTATTCCCTTTCCATATCCAAAGTGTCATGATGTTAAGTTGGTAGTCATCCTTTACCCTAGCCTTGCCAATTTCAGCCTTCACCCTTCACTAGCAAATTGACTACAACTATGAAGTGAGTATAGTCCCGAAAGTCTAGTTTGAGTAAATACTAAATAAAACCCTATATATGTATTTGGTTGATGTACCGCCAATGAGGTGACTGCTACTTGTTATGAATGTTACTTAAATGATTTGTAGAGCATGTCTTATCCTTGTAACACTTGCAGTAGATGGATGATAGCTTGAGTTTTATTATTAGTATTCGGTCATTTACAGGTGATTATATTGTCTATTGGATTATTGTTGATGATCAAGTAGAGACCTGTTAGGGGTATGAGTATGCACCCTAGATGGATTTGGACTCTCTGAGTCTAGTGAGATAGCTTATTTTTAGTTCCGGGCACTTGTAGAGATGATCAGGCGTATTTTACCTTTCTGATTCAGTTTGCTTCACAAGATGATGTGTCTGAGCAGGGAGATGTTTTATTGGGATCTCCTAGGGCGTTGTATGAGGCAAAGGGGGTGCAACCACTTGATTGTACCATAGTACCCCCATCCTAGAGAGCTTAGTGGGCTCAGTTTGACAACACAAGCAACCTAGGAGGCTGTTTTGGCAGGTTCACATTTCTCGAGGCAGATTAAAAAACGATTAAATGGCTACTGAAGGAATCGATTTGGGCTACTGAGGTAAGGAAATGACATGGGATGAGTCTAGATGATGAGTGCCATGTCCTCCGCACTTTCTCTAGCACTTGCAGCACCTGATTGGGCCCACACCTATTTTTGGGGCATTTTTATATTATTTTCTGGAGCTTTTGGGAGGCTCACGATTTTCTCTAGGAGGCACAAAGTCAAAAAAATAGAATATTATATTATGTTATTGTGCCATGGGGAACCCAGAGGGAGTTAGTTAACATTCCATGGACCCACCATGTGCCTCATTTATTTCTTGTTGAGTGGGGTACCGTCTTTATGGGTGATCTAGTCCACTTTGGTACTTTATGGTTATATTGATACATGTATTGTATGTTGAGCTCATCTCAACCATTGATTAGAACATGTATATCTTTTAATCTTAGCAACTCATTTTGAAAGTGGTTAGGATTTTGGTTCTCTCATTTCTATTCAAAGGAGAGAGCTTCTCATTTGTAAGGGGTCTTTGGCTCTTGAATCTGAATAATAGAAAGATTTTTTTGTGGATATTTTCTGGATCTGATTTGCATCTGATGTTCTTCGGTGGTGATTGGAAAGTCTCTTGCTTCCTAGCATTCGGAATATTGTGAGATCTATATCTTTTTTTGGGATCATTGTCTTGTCTATAGGAGGGCATTTTCAGCTAGAGCGTTTTTGCAGGGGCGACCTCAACTCGCTCGGATTGTCTTCGTCTTTTATCAGGAGATTTTCATTAGCTTCATTGTGATCTATGATTACATCTTGTTACCTTTTTGAAGATCTAGCTTTTTCTTTTATGCTACAGCAAATCTGATATTGTTAACATTTGCTTGTGCTGGAAAGGGGGGCGCATTGGTCACTTGGAGCATAACGTTGGTCCTAGAACTCACTCAGATCTACCAGAATTGATCGAGATGGCGGGGATCATCATCATCAAGGCATCTACAAGCATTTCCAGGTAAGATCTACAGGTCAGTCTCTTCTCTTCCAAATCTCAATCCATTGTACCTGTTTTTCTTTAAATTTTCTGAAAAACTCCTAGATAATAAAAATCCAAAAAATACTTAATTAGGGAACTGCTCGATCTTTGGACAAACCACTGCCGGGTTTTGTAGATCGGGATCGGGCATCCCTCTCACCTAATCAACCTCATCCTATCTAGTTTGTGACTAGTTTGCCCTAGATTTGACTTTTTGACTACTCAAACCCCATCGCCCCTACTGAAATTTTGACTTTTCCAGATTTGATTTTTTCTTGAAAATAATCACTTGGGTTTGTAGATCAGATCTTCCTCACTCCAGAACACCTCCAATGCTGAGCTAGTTCCTGCCAGGTAGCCCTAGATCTGAAAAATTGACTTTTAGCATCCTAGCTTCCCTCATCAGATTTTGACTTTTCAAGATCTGATTTTTTCTGAAATTTTCTGACTTGGGTTTGTAGATCAGGCCATTCTGATCTCATCCTTCCTCCAACGCTGATTTGATAGTCTCCTAGTTGTCCTAGATCTACAAATCTGCCTCTCCAAACCGTAGTGCTAGCCCTCCTTCTGTTGGTTTCCTTGTAAACTAAATCTTCCGGGCCAAACACTTTTCTAGGTCCATAGATCAGGGCATATCCCAGGTGGGTTCACTTTAACGTTATGAAGATACTGACTCCATTTCTCAAGGCCCAACAGGCACTGATCTCCAAGCCTAGCGCTAGCCCTATTTTGACCTATTTCCCCTGAAAGTTGACTGCTCCTTGATGACTCAAGTAATATGACATTGTGATATCTCTCATTGAGTCTATCCCTTTGGTACTAAACAGTCCCAACTTTGTCCTTACTCACCCTGTCTCGGTTATGTTTCCCAAGGTAGCAGTTATCTTCATCAATTGATAGTACCTCAACCCTAGATCTAGTATTACCCCTATACGTCACTTGTATTCCACTTTCGATCAAACCTCATACGACTGAAGCCCTCATCCAAAGCCCTAGTCCACTTAGTATCATCTTCCATAGATCTAGAGTTTCCAATTACCATACACCTTACGTAACTCAAGCCATACTTGATTTGATCTGGTGTCTAGGTTTGATCTCTCCTATCGGGAGTAGATTTAGGTCTCCGTCGTTGTTATCTTGGACTTAGGTAACATAAAGCGAAGACTGCCTTGATTGGCATGACAACCATCCATTTGGGAGTCTAGGCAGTCTTGGTTCCACCTCCTTAGTTGCTTGTCCCTCTATTGTCCATCCGAATCTATCTCACATAGGCAACTATAAGGTTGGTGATAACATTTTGGCACTGTTGCCGGGGAGGTAGAGGCCTACCTTGGTTCAACATACCTCACCTTTCCCTACGACATATCTTTTATTGGTGAATTACTTGTGTGGTTGACCTGGCGACTCCACCCTACGACTCCACTGAGGACTGTACCCAACGTATTAATCTGAATTTCTTAGAACGTCCCGTAAATCCTGAAGAGATCTCCACAACGGGACTCCACTGAGAAGTGAACCCATCCCATAAATCATAATGAATTCAGATGTATTCTTGAGGCACATGAAGGAATTAACCAAAAACATGATTGAAATAAACGAAAGGGATAGATGGAGGTCAGACTACGGGTATGAGGATGATCTCGAGCATGACTATGGGTATGAATCTAGTTATCACAATATTTATGATACCCACCAACTTCCTCAACCATACAACAAAGATTTCCGAACCATCTCGAGTGGACCTGTAGGTCGACATGAACCTAGAAGTCAGTCCTAGTCAAATCCTTTTAGCCAAGTAACCAGAGCTGTGAAAAAACAAGACAAACAGTCTCCTTTTGACTTTTTTGAAATATCAGGGGCACCTCATCCATGCCAAACGATTACACTAGGAGGATGCCTTGGTTCAATGGAAATAAGGATATATCTATTGAAAGTCATCTAGATATTCTATGGTATTACATGGAATCTAGAGGTGCAAACGATGAAGATGTTTATATGCGAGCGTTAGGAGAATCCTTGCAAGGGGATGTTCAGCTATGGTTTGATCATTTAGCACCAGGATCCATCACTGGGTATGACATGTTCACAGATTTGTTAATTGATAGTTGGAGTAGGAACACTGATAAAATTTTAGAGCGCTAGTCTAGCAATGATTGTGCCGTTGATAATCAATATATTGACAATGTGCTTTCTCAATTGAACCATTCATCTCCTGATATGTTCCAAATTATGAGCGTGCCTGCAATCGATAAGAATGTTACAGAGTACTTCGAGAATAATGTTTCAAAACCTCATGTTGAAACTAAGAGGGATATCAATCAAATCATACAAGATACTCTGTTATTATTACCTGAAGCAGTCACAGAGCAAATCCTGGATCTGATCCGTGGAAGGGAACCTAACATGCACCATCAAGAAACATCTTTAGTTGAGCCTTCCATTGGTGAGGTCATTAAAGAGCCTTTAAAAGAGCAACTCCATAGTTATTTCCTAATTGATGATAATTTGAGTCACTATCCAAACTATCCGAATCTGGATTCAGACCTTGATCATATCACTGCAGAAGAAGAAAAGGTTGAAACTAATAAAACTTCCGTTGAAGAGCAATCTTGTGGTCATATTGTGATTGAAGAACATGCCTGTAAGAGTGATAGAGAAATTGAAACTGAGCTTATTGATGTTTTTCCTTATCTAGAGCTTAAAGAAGAACAATCACATGATGATACGATTATAAGTGAACATGATCAAGAACATTGTAATGAGGATCCTTGTCCTGATAATATCGATAGACTTCTTCATCCAATCCTTAATCAGAATATGTTGGTTCAATGTGTGGATACTGACCTTGTTTCGAATCTTGAAATCACTCCTGGAATTAGTTTAAATGTCTTTCCTCTCATCAAATTCTGAGATCAATTATTCCAAGTCAGGGAGAAATTTTTCAATCCACCCTCCCATCCCAACTCTTCAAGTCTTCTTGTATGGGTTTGTCATTTAATCAAGTTGTTACTTTCGAAATTTTGAATCAGGAGTTTAAGCATTATCACGTAATTGGGGAAAATGCATGTCATGTCTCTTCTCAGTCATTCGTAATGAATAATTTTTTTCAATTTGTAAATTTGTATCATGGATGGCTGGAGAAGGTGTATAAAGATCAATTTCATCTTTTCTCGATTTTTAAACAACAAATGGGCTTGATCTCATTCACAGTTTCATTACACTACAACTGGTCCCCATTTGATTTTTCCATCTCTTCTGGAGTGAATAGAATTGAATGTCCTAGTAAGGTATAGGAGAAAATTAAGAACTGTTTGGAATGGTTGAATCATGAGTCATATTGTTTCCTTCCATCAAGAGTGAGCTTGTATACTTCTTATGATCCTATCAGTATCTGGATGGATGAGTTTCTAGAAAGTCAATTTCAGCCTTATCATGATTTCATTCCACATTGGCCGGATCTTTCTTTGATTTCAAACAACAAGTTAGAATGGTTTCAATTTTCATTTACATTACTTTTAAACCATCTCTAGCTTGTTGGGTAATTAACTGTAAAGAAAGCTCAATAGATTCGTTCAGCAAGTGGTTACATTGGATTTATGATTTTACTTAACACCTATCTAAACTGGTTAGAGTAGGGTAGGTAGGACTGAATAAGCCTTTCCCGGCAGTAGTGTAGCTTATCTTTTCCTGAAGCTCACCTTTGAAGCTTTTAGTTTAGTTTAGATTTCTGTTATCCTACAAAGTAAAAAATCAAACTTTTATTGAAAGTTATGGTTATAGATTAAATTTATTTTCTGCTTTTCGGTTTTATGCATTTTATTTTAGTATTTTATATAATATCCACATATTGTTCTGACGACCGATCTATGAGTTTGGTATAGCTCTGGACATACTGCAGGTAGTCAATGACATTTTGGTAGTGGTTACAGAGCTGGAAGGATTGATTGAGGATGCGAGAAGCAGAGTACGAGGACCAGAGATTCTGAGGTTCTCAAGCACTCTTTTCAGCAAAGCACTTGTCCCAATTGGAGTCAGATGTTATCACATATATAGTAGCCGGGCTACCATATTCTATTTTTCAGACACAGTACATTTTTCAGCCAGATCTCTTACATATGAGATGCTGAGATGAGCAGTTTCGATGGATCATTATATTGTTATGGACTATTGTACTCTTCCATATCAGGACTGAGTCTCAAGACACTCAAATTTGAGGACTGATGTAGCCATTTAGTCATTTAGAAAGCAGTTATTGATGCCCAGATTTATATCAGTGCTTTCTCATTGGATAGATGATGGTTCAGATGCATTATTTGCATGGTTATGACTCAGCATTTATTTTATTGTGTTATGGTTATAATTGCTCTTATACTCATCTTTGTGACATATACTAGCATTTAGTGTCATGATCTGGCGGTCATAAATATATGGACTTGGATGTATTTATATTATGTATTGGTGTCCCTACTTAGACTTGGAAGTTCCTGATCTATACTCATTGGCTTTACCCTCCCTAGGGAGAATAAAGGTAGTCATTCCCACCATTCTTTGGCTTGCTAGTGTTGGCTTTATCTTTCACTGTCTCCACCCATCCATTATCTTCCAGTCTTGTTTTTTAACCCGACTTACTACTTGACTCATGGCATGGAGGACCTTTCCTCGCTAGAACCTTGTTGGACAAACCTCCCTGTTTATAGTGTGTCTCGGCTCTGAGTTGGTGACAGAACTTGCCTTTGGTGAGATGGATTGTATGCCTAAATCATTCTGGTCGGTTGTCTCGATGTTTGGCACTATGTAGAACTCCCCCTAGTCACTTAAGATGTTGTTGGCTAAAACTGAAAGCTCATGTACTACTTGTATTGGAAATGTTTATATATGCGCCCATGGAAAATGTAAATTCTAAAATGTGTTTCTTAACATATACAAGCAAAAGGCAAGAGAAATGAAATGCTAAAAACTTCGTGAAGGGTATAAGAAAAAGTCCCAAAAGCAATGGTTAAATATATGCTATATCCAAATATTGCTGACCTTATAAATTTGAATATGTCCTGGATGAAAGCTGCAGTTAGCTGTGCTTTTAAGAACTGGTGAAGTCCCCAAAAGGTCATATAGGCCAAAAAGGCCATGGAAATAAAATTGATGGTCCTAATGAACCTGGATCAAACTTGATGTAGACATGATGCCTAAGTTGAATAAGCACTCTCTAAACAACTCAACCATTTGTGAGGCACTACCATTCCTTGTGTTGTTGTTTGTCCGGCATGTGGTTATAGTGAGTATTCCCTTCCCATATCCAAAGTGTCATGATGTTAAGTAGGTAGTCATCCTTTAACCTAGCCTTGTCAATTTCAGCCTTCACCCTTCACTAGCAAATTGACTACAACTATGAAGTGAGTATAGTCTTGAAAGTCTCGTCCGAGTAAATAATAAATAAAACCCTATATATGTATTTAGCTGATGTACCGCCAGTGAGATGACTGCTACTTGTTATGAATGTTACTTAAATGATTTGTAGAGAATGTCTTAGCTTTGTAACACTTGCAGCAGATGGATGATAGCCTGAGTTATATTATTGGTATCTAGTCATTTATAGGTGATTATATTGTCTATTGGATTATTGTTGATGATCAGGTAGAGACCTGGTAGGGGTATGAGTATGCACCCTAGATGGATTTGGACTCTTTGAGTCTAGTGAGATAGCTTATTTTTCAGTTCCGGGCACTTGTAGAGATGATCAGGCTCATTTTACCTTTTTGATGCAGTTTTGCTTCATAGGATGATGTGTCTGAGTAGGGAGATGTTTTATTGGAATCTCCTAGGGAGTTGTATGGGGCATAGGGGGTGAAACCACTTGATTGTACCATAGTACGCCTATCCCAAAGATCCCGGTGGGCTCAGTTTGACAACGCAGGCACCCTAGGAGGCTATTGTGGCAGGTTCATGTTTCCCGAGGCAGATTAAAAAATGATTAAAATGGCTACTAAAGGAATCGATTTGGGCTACTGAGGCGAGGAAATGACATGGGATGAGTCCAGATGATGAGTGTCATGTCCTCTGCACCTTCTCCAGCAGTTGCAACACCTGATTGGGCCCACACCTATTTTTGGGGCATTTTTATATTATTTTCTGGAGCTTTTGGGAGGCTCATGATTTCCTCTAGGAGGCACAAAGTCAAAAAAATAGAATATTATATTATGTTATTGTGCCATGGGGCACCCAGAGGGAGTTAGTTAACACTCCATGGACCCACTATGTGCTTCATTTACTTCTTGTTGAGTGGGGTACCCTCTTTATGGGTGATCTAGTCCACTATGGTACTTTATGGTTATATTGATACATGTATTGTATGTTGAGCTCATCTCAACCATTGATTAGAACATTTATATCTTTTAATCTTAGCCACTTGTTTTGAAAGTGGTTAGGAATTTGGTTCTCTCATTTCTATTTAAAGGAGACAGCTTCTCATTTGTAAGGGGTCTTTGTCTCTTCAATCTGAATAATAGAAAGATTTTTTTGTGGATATTTTCTGGATCTGCTTTGCATCTGATGTTCTTCGGTGGTGATTGGAAAGTCTCTTGCTTCCTAGCATTCGGAATATTGTGAGATCTATATCTTTTTTTGGGATCATTATCTTGTCGACAGGAGGGCGTTTTTTAGCTGGAGCGTTTTTGCAAGGGGACCTCAACTCGCTCAGATTGTCTTCGTCTTGTATTAAGGGGTTTTCATTAGCTTCATTGTGATCTATGATTACATCTTGTTAGTTTTGTGTAGATCTAGCTTTTTCTTTCATGGTACAGCAAATTTGATATTGTTGACGTTTGCTTCTACAGGATAGTGGTGCGCATTGGTCACTTCTAGCACTAGCCCTCATTCTCCTGGTTTCCCTATAAACTAAATCTTTCGAGCCAAACACTTTTTTGGGTCCATAGATCAAGGCATATCCTAGGTAGGTTCACTTTAACGCTGTGCAGATACTGAATCCATTGCCCAAGTCCCAACAAGAACTGATCTCCAAGCCTAGCACTAGCCCTATTTTGACCATTTTCCCCTCAAAGTTGACTGCTCCTTGATGACTCAGGTAATCTGACATTGTCATGTCTCTCATTGAGTCTATCACTTTGGTACTAGACAGTCCCAACTCTGTCCTTACTCACCCTACCTCAGTTACGTTTCCCAAGGCAGCGGTTATCTTCATGAGTTGCTAGTACCTCAACCCTAGATCTAGTATTACCCCTATAGGTCACTTGTATTCCACTTTGGATCAACCCTCATATGACTAGAGCCCTCATCCAAAGCCCTAGTCCACTTAGTATCATCTTCCATAGATCTAGAGTTTCCAATTACCTTACACCTTACGTACCTCAAGCCATACTTAATCTGATCTAGTGTCTAGGTTTGATCTCTCCTGTCGGGAGTAGATTTGGGTTTCCCCCGTTGTTATCTTGGACTTAGGTAACATAAAGTGAAGACTGCCTTGATTGACGTGACAACCATCCATTTGGGAGTCTAGGCATTCTTGGTTCCACCTCCTTAGTTGCTTGTCCCTCTACCGTCCATCCGGATCTATCTCACATAGGCAACTGCAAGGTTGGTGATAACAAAACACTAAATGGTGTGACTCAGCAGTGGGTCGTATTTGTGCAGACTATCATTAGTAGGGAGAACATGCCCACATGGGATTGATTGTGGGATGATCTCACACAGGAGGACACATGAAGAGGTTACTTACAAGGTAGTTCATCACATCACAGGGATGATGAGGAGAATGTTGCTTTAGCAGCGAAGGGAAAGAAGAAGAAGAAGTTCAAGAAGGGTTACATGGATGGGGCCAAACAACATGATGAGGAGAAGAAGGACATGAGCAAAGTGAAATGCTTTGCATGTCAAAAGATGGCACACTATGCTGGATAGTGTTCGAACAAGAAGAAGAAGAAACAACATACAGCAACTTCAATCAAGATTGATGAGTTTGCTGCGAGATTTGAGAGAGACTTTTCTCTCTTTGCAGGTGTTAGTGTTAAGAGAGCATCTTCTATCACCAGCAGGGACTTTCAGGACCACATGGAGCATTTCATGATTATTGGGCATTCATTGAGTGCTACCACTACTTCCTCCACTTGGTACATTAATAGTGGAGCTTCTATTCATATGACAGGTGATCGTGATATGTTTTCAGATATGTCAAAGACAGACTTGGAGTTGGATGTTGTATTAGGAGATGACATAGTGGTGAGAGCAGTTGGGCGAGGGACTGTCCGTTTTGAGAGGGAGTCCATGCAGCCTTTGTTTCTAAGGGATGTGTTGTATGTCACTAGGCTGAAGAAGAACCTTGTTTCAGTTTCCATGATTGAGGACAGAGGATTCGGTGTATATATCCTTGATCATAAAGTTCACATCTTTCCCAAGGCAGCAGGTCCATCTGATTCACTGGTGATTGGAGTGACATGTGGGAAATTGTGCAAGCTTCTTTTCCAGCCATATCATGCACTATCACACACTCAGAGCAGCAGTGAGTTGTGTGAGCTATGGCACAGGAGGATGGCCCATCTTCACCATCCATCTTTGCGGATGCTGAGAGAGATGATGACAGGTATGCATGAGTTCAACGCAGAGTCGAGTGGTGTGTGTAGAGGGTATGCTTTGGGAAAGCACGCCAAGACTGTTTTTCCAAGCAGTGATTCCAAATTAGAGGTGTTATCACCAGACTTGTAGTTTCCCCTATGAGATGGATCCAAGATGGATGGTAGAGGGATGAGAAACCAAAGAGGTGAAACCAAGATAGCCTCGACTCCCAAATGGATGGTTGTCACGCTAATCGAGGCAATCTTCACTTAATGTTATCTTATCCCAAAACAACAATGGGGGAGACCCAGATTTACTCCCAACAGGAGAGATCAAACCAAGACACCAGATCAAATCAATGGAAGATGAAGTACGTAAGGTCTAAGGTGAAGTAAACCCTAGAACTATGGATGAAGTCACAAAGTGAGTTATGGGTTGAATCACGAGGTTTATGAATTATGAAATTGATCCAAGGTTGAAATACAAGGGACTTATGAGCTCTACTACTAGATCGAGAATCAAGGTACCAGCGAATGATGAAAATATCCATTGCCTTGGAAATAGTGTCCAATGCAGGGAGGTTAAAGACAAGATCGGGGCTATCTAGTACCTATGGATAGACCTGATGAAAGGTATGACAGTATCAAAGTACCCAAGCCTCAGGGATAGGATCGAAACAAAGGAAAATTAGGCCAAATGAGGGTTGCACTAGGATTAACAAATCAGTGCCTTGGGAATTGGTCCCAATGGAGTCACCTAAGCCTAACGCCTATGAAGAGCCACTTAGGGTTTGACCTGATCTACAATACCTAGAAATTGTTTTCCAAAAGATCAAGCGGTTTGATCCATATAATTTTTTGATTATTTTAAGTTAGGGTTTTGAAAGTAAAATGAAGGTGCCAATGGATTGGAACCAAGAAAATAAGAACTAACCTGTGGATCTTACATGGATAACCTAGTAGATGCCTTGATGATGATGATCTATGCCGTCCCGATCAATTTGAGAAGATTTGGGTGAAGACTCTATGCAAATTGATTTTCCCAAGGAAGCCAATGCGCCCTCCCTCCTGCACAACAAACGTCAACCATATCAGATTTGATACATCAAGAGAAATGGACAAATGCTACAGAAAAATAGCAAGATGAAACCATATATCACAATGATAATAATGATAACCCCCTGATACAAGCGATGTCAAACAAGCGAGTTGAGGAAGCCTTGAAAAAACGCCCAAGTGAAGTCACCCTCTTGTAGACAAAACAAAGTTTCCACGAAAAATATAGAAAAATATAGATCTCACCACAAATACCCAAATGCTAGGAAGCAATAGGCTTTCCAATCACCATCGAAGAACGCCAAATGCAGAGACCCAAGAAATTCCACAAAAGAGTTTTTCTATTATCAAGATTCCAAGAGCCAAAAACCCCTTTACAATGAGAAGCTCTCTCCTTTAAATAGGAATGAGAGATACCAAAATCCTAACCACCTTTAAAATGGATGGATAAGATTAAAAGATCAAAATGTTCTAATCAACGGTTGAGATGAGCTCAACATAAAGTACATGGATCAATACAATAATATAATATATCAATGGACCAAATCGCCTAGGAGAGGTGATCCCACTTAATAAAAATGAATAAAGCTCATGGTGGGTCCAGGGGGTATTAACTAACACCCCTAGTGTGTCCCCATGGCACAACATAAATAAAATATGATTTTAAATGCAAAATAGTGTCTCTTTGAGGAAATTGTGAGCCTCCAAAAGCTCCAGAAAATCATAAAATATGTCGGAGAGATGGATGTGGGTCCATGTAAATGCTGAAACTGTTGGAGTGGAAGACATCACACTCATCATCAAAACTCATCCCATGCCATTTCCTTGCCTCAATAGCCCAAATCGAATTCTTCAACAACCATTTTTGTCATTTTTAATCTGCCTCGGGAAATGTGACACTGCCCAAACTTCATCCAGAGTGCTTGCGTTGTCAAACTAAGCCCACTAGGCTCTCTGGGAGGGGGGTTAAATGGTAAAAACAAGTGGTTGGACCACCCCCTCCTCATACAGCGCCCTAGGTGAACAAATCAAGTCACCTTTATGCTCTGACAGGCTACTCAGGATGGCAAAAATGCACCAGAATGGTATACTGAGACAAATCATCACTGTAACAACCCGAAACTGAAAATAAGCTGTCTCATTGGACTCAAGGAACCCAAATCCGTCTAAGGTGCATACTCATACACCCTATAGATCTCTGCATGATTAGGTACAATATCTAATATGCCCAGACAGAGAAAATAATAGTCTGTAAATGATCAAATAATTAATAATATGACCCAAGCTAACATCAATCTATTGCAAGTGTTAGAGGCTAAGACATGCTCTACAAATCATTCAAATGACAATTATAACAAGTAGTAATCATTTCATTGGCGATCTACCAACCAAATATATAGAGTTTTGTTAATTAATTATAACTCAGACCAAACTTTCAAGACCATACTCACTTCATAGTTGTAATCAATTTGCTAGTGAAGGGTGAAGGCTAAAAATCAAAAGGTTAGGCTAAAGGGTGACTACCAACTTGACACTGTGACACTTTGGATATGGAAAGGAGATACTAACTCTGGCATATGTTGGACAAGCAATAACACAGGGGATGGCAGTGTCTCACAAATGGGTAAGTTACGTTCAGATGTGCTTATTCAACTTGACAAATGCTCACAATCCAAATCAAATACAAATGAGGCCAGCAATCTTTAGATATAACTTATAAGAACCATTGCTTTTTGGGCCTTCGATTTTCCATAGCCTTGATCCATGCATTTGTTACATGGATTTTTATTTATTCAGGCTTCACTTGTTACATGGGTTTTACATTTCACATTTCACATTTAAACTTCAAAGCCAACTTCATTAGGCTTGCCTTGCATTCACGTATGTTCAAAAACACTTTTTTTCATGAATGGGCTTTTCACAAGATATTCATTTCATTTCCATATACATTGTATTGATGGCAACGGTATTTGCTTCAAGGTTTAGCCAACACAACCTAGGAAATTCAGAGTCGAGACACAAATAAACAGGGAAGCTTATCCAACAAAGAGGCTATAGTGGGGAAAGGTCCTCCATGCCACAAGTCAAGTAGTAGGTCGGGTTATAAACATAACTAGAAGGTAAGGGATGGGTGGAGATAGTGAACAATGAGACCAACACTAGCAAGCCAAAGTATAGTGGAAATGATCACCTCTATTCTCCCTAAGGAGGGTAAAACCAATGAGTATGGTTCAAGAACTTCTAGGTCTAAGTAGGGACATACATATATAATATCAATACAACCAAGTCCACATATTTATATGATCGCCAGATCACGACACTAAATGCTAATACATGTCACAAGAATGAGTATAAAAGCAATAATAACCACAACACAAGATAATATTTGTTGGGTCATGTACATGTAAATAACCAATCTGAACCAGCATCTGTCCACTGAGAAACTGCTGCTACAACTCTAGGCAATACTGACTGCTCTGTAAATGGATAAATGGCTACATCAGTCCTCAAATCTGAGTGTCTTGAGACTCAGAAATGGCATGGGAAAGTACTATAGTCCATCATCAAATAGTGATCCATCATAGATGCTCATCTCAGCATCTCATATGTAATGGAACTGGCTGAAAAAGTGTACTGGAATCTGATAATAGAATATGGTTGCTCGACTACAATATATGTGATAACAAGAGGGAGTGCTTCAGTTGATACATTCTGATTTGTGTGGTCCCATGCCATCTACCTCCATGACAGGATACGAGTATTATGTCACATTCATCGATGACTTTTCCAGGAAGACCTGGATCTATTTCCTTAGAAGCAAGAGATCAAAGGTAGTCTTTCTTCGGTTCCAAGAATTCAAAGGTATTGTGGAGAACTAGACAGGAAAGAAGATCAAGGTACTTCGGTCAGACAATGGGGTTGAGTACACCTCTCATGCATTCGATGAGTATTGTTGATAGGAGGTGATGAAGAGGCAGTTGACAGTTCCTTACACTTCACAACATAATGGAGTGGCTGAAAGGAAGAACCGTTCTTTAGTGGGTGCAGCTAGAGCCATGCTGCATGATCAGAGTCTTCCTTTCTTTCTATGGGCAAAGGCCTATAGCACTGTTGTTTATGTTCTGAATAGGATTCTACACCGTGCATTGAGGTGCAAAACTCCTGAGGAGATGTTTATAGGGAAAGTGCCTGAGATAGGTCACTTTCGGATTTTTGGTTGCCTTACATACTCTCATGTCCCTTCTGAGAAAAAGACAAAGTTGGAGGCTACAGGTGAGCGAGGTATCTTTGTTGGTTATGATGAGACATCAAAGGGTTTTTGCATATACCTTCCTACGTAGAGGAAAGTTGTGGTGAGAAGGGAGGTGAAGTTTGAGGAGGAGAAAGCCTTCATGAGGTCTCTAGATTTTGAGATGGAGGATCAGCAAAGTACTACACAGTTGACAACTCAGAGTTCAGCGAGTCAGAGTACAGGGTCACCGATTTCAGGTGTGACTGGGTCACAGGTTATAGGTTCTTCAGTTACAGGGGCTCAGTCTACAGGTACTTCTGGTACAGGGACAAGTTCACAGGTGACACCTTCGGGTGATTTGAGTTCTATTGGTACAGGTTCAGGTTCAGGTTCACCAGGGACAGGTTCTCAGGTTGTTGGTACTTCTTTAGGGAGATAGATGTCTGATGAGGATGTAGAGGAGAGTTTGAGACAAGATGCTTCTTCCAAGAAACATAAGCCAAGTTGGCTTAAGGAGCTTGTGAAGGAAGCAGAGAAGTCAGTTGGACCACCCAAGAGGGAGGCCAGAGAGAGTAGGGAACTTGAGAGGTTTTCCATCTATATGGCACAGGTGACTAGCTTGCGTGATACCATACCTACTACTTATGATGAAGCTTCCGTACACCAGGTTTGGAGAGATGCCATGATGGAAGAGTACAATTCCATCATGAAGAATGGGGTGTGGGAAGTGGTTTCGAGACCAGAGAGGAAGTCAGTTGTGACTTCCAAGTGGATTTACAAGATAAAGCATGCTGCAGATGGCAGTATTGAGAAGTTTAAAGCTTGTTTTGTTGCACATGGTTTCTCATAGGTTGAGGGAGTTGACTATGATGAGACCTTTCCACAATTGGCAATATTTTCTTCGATCAGGGTAGTGATCCCCGACGTGGCAGACATGGGTTGGAAGATCCATAAGATGGATGTGAAAACCGCTTTTCTCAACGGTTTTCTACAGGAGAAGGTGTATCTGGAGAAGCCACAGGGCTTTGAGGTGTGTGAGAGAGATTCTCATGTTTGTAGGCTAAAAAAGGCCTTGTATGGTCTGAAGCAAGCCCCTCGGGCTTGGTATTCCAGCATCAATTCTTACTTGCTTTCGATTGGGTTTCAGAAGAGTGAAGTGGATTCCAACTTGTACTACATTGTGGTTGGTGGTGTTCCACTTATTCTTCTGCTGTATGTTGATGAATTGTTCATTACTGGGGGAGAGCACCTGATTGATGCGTGTAAGAAAGATCTTGCTTCAGAGTTCGAAATGACAGACCTTGGACTGATGCATTATTATTTTGGGATGGAGGTTTGGAAGGAGGATGGACGTGTTTTCCTAGGGCAAGGAAAATATGCTGCAGATGTTCTAAAGAGATTTCAGATGACTGATTGCAGACCTATGTCTACACCCATAATCACCAACTGGGTGAAGCTTCATGCTTCATAGGGAGAGTTGGTGGACCCTACTTTGTATCGTTAGTTGATTGGTTCATTGATGTATCAGGTCAACACTAAACCAGATATGAGTTTTGTAGTGAACACTCTGAGACAGTTCATGGTGGAGCCCAGGAGAGTGCATTGGACTACTGCAAAACACATATTGAGATATCTTGCAGGTACAACTGATTATGGATTGGATTATAGGAGATTTGGTGGAGTGGGATTGGTTGGCTATACAGATTCAAATTGGGCAGGTAGTGTTTCGGACCGGAAGAGCACTTCCGGTTATTGCTTCAACTTGGGTTCGGCAGTTGTGTCATGGTTTAGGAGGAAGCAAAAGTCTGTGGAATTGAGTTCTGGTGAGGTTGAGTATATGGCAGCCAGTCAGGCTAGTTGCGAGGCTTTGTGGCTTCGCAAGCTGATGGTGGACTTATTTGGTTTGGAGTTAAGTCCTACATTTATACAGTGTGATAATCAGAGTTGCATCAAGCTCTCTGAGAATCTAGCATTTCATGACAGGTTGAAGCACATAGATATCATATATCACTTTATCAGAGACTATGTTCAGAGCGGGGCTGTTCAATTGCAGTATGTTTCAACAAATGAGCAGGTGGTTGACATTCTCACGAAGGCTTTGGGTAGAGAGAAGCATGTCTATTTCAGAGATAAGTTGGGAGTGGTGAAAAACAATTTCCTCGGTGAGAAGGAGTGTTGAAAAGTTACCTAGGAAGTGTTTGTCCACCTAGACTTGCCTTGGGGTGGACAAGGACACTTAAAAGTTGTGACCCCTAGTCTTGTGCATTTAATGAAGTGAGAAGCACTTTATAATTTTAAAGTGACTTTATTAAAAAGGCTAAGTTATGGTTTTCCTAAGTTCACATTTAAATAAAGTTAAGTGAGTGATTAAATAGAAAGGGGTTGTTCTAACTTTATTAAATGACATGAGGTGCATTAAATGTCATTTGATTTAATATTTAATGGAGGATTTAATGTGAACCCTTCATCTAATCTAATCTTGACCATTAGATTGACAGGGAAGTTACCATGAACAAAAAGGACTAGGGAAAGGCAAAAGTTCATTCATTGTGATCATTTTCCAAAAGAGAATTTTGGAGAGAGGAAGAGAAAGAGAGAGTGAGGGTTTTGAAGAGATTTTTAAATCAGCAGGAGAGAGAAACTAAAGATAAATTTGCAGGAACAAATTCCAAGAAAGAGTCCGTACTCTTGCACAGAAATCGAGGAGGGTTTTGCTGCACAAATTTTGAGGAGAGTTTCATACAACTATACAACCAGCACAGAAATCGAGATAGTACGGCTGCATTAAATTCTAAATCCGTAAAGTACAGATTTGCATAGAAATCGAGACAATACGACCTACATTAGATTATGTTCGCAAAGTATGGATCGACACACAGTTCGAGGCAGTAAGGTGGGCACATTTTTCGAGGTAAAGAACATAAATTTAATTTTGTCCATACAGGCAGAATTGACACGAATTTCAAGACAACCTCTAACACGATTTTCGAGGTGGAAAAATTCAGCAGTGGGTTCAAATTTCGAGACAAAAATTCTGATAAGTACTGTTGATTTAAATTTTTGTATTTTACAGAAGAAAATAATAAATCTCTCACTCAGAAACAAGTTTTCCCTTAGGGGTTTTATCCTGGACCATTGGTAAAAAACAACTATCATTTTCATGTGTGTTTGGTTGCTTGAAATTTTCTAAGTTTGAAATTTGGGTTGAAAAAAAAATATTCTGAATTGTTTAATTTTGGAAAAAGAACTTTATGTGTTTCAGTTTTGGTCAAATTTCATTTAAAATTTGTGCATAGAGGGTTTGGGCATTAAACTATGCAGAGAAAACTAAAGGCTTGAAACTTGGTTGGGGTTCGTGAAAAACTTTCATAGCAGAGGAGTCACAACAAGTTTGTAGCTCTAGTCTCCAAATGTAGTCGCAGCCTCACAGATCACTAGTTGTGACTCCTAAAGATGAACTCGCGGCTCGGGATGAATAGCAGTTAAGGGTCGACGCTCCAAAGGACCAGTCACCAAATATGATCAAGCCTACAATCAATCTCTTAACAATCTCCAATCAATCTCTCAAACGACATAGAGGGTCATGACTTGTGGCTAGAGCACATAGCAGCTTGATTAGTTCAATGTCGCAAGGTGCTTGAAGGTTGCATCTCGGGAGACGAGAGTGGGGTATTCGCTTTTGTCATCGGTCGAAGTGTACTCTTTCATCCCTAACTGCTGAAAAGATGAGAAAAATCCGTGGAAACATAAAAACCCGCATTGAAACGTGAAACATAGGACAAAAGTGTGCCTGGACAGGTTCTTTTGAGGTTCGGTTTTAAAAGGTTCAATGAACATGATGGCCAAACTAGTTCACCTTCAGGTTCGACGATTAGGTTCATCGAACCTGAACGAACTTTTCTATTTTTTTTAGGTTTTTCAAATTCTGAACTAGGAGGTTCATGTATGACAAACCCTATGACATAGTCTACAACATATAAATGATAAGTGGTGCTTTAAATTACAACATCATGGCTACTAAGTAGCCCCCTTGGTGGCCTTTCTACACTTTATCATTTTACAATGAGAAAAAATAAGCTTGGGATGAGCTAGTGCACCCACCTTGGAGAGAATGGGCTCCCCCTTGGTGGGCCAATGTCAAATCACATGGTACATGAGTGAAAGTGACTAGGGAATGATCCATAAGTGGCTAGGGGGGCCTAATCCATGATCACCCAAGTCAATAATATTCCTTTACAGAGTTTCGCTATAATACATTATAAACCATAGTAATTTTAAAAATTAACATTAGGCCACTATTGTCACATCCATAGTAGCCGGGGCTACCATGTTTGTAGAGCAGTTTTGAGCATATTCCTAAGCCAGTCCTTTCCTATGTTATGCATGAGATGTGATGTCTCGGACCATACGGATATAATAATTGTGTAGCAAATGCCAAATTTAAATATCAAGTTAGGTTAATTTTAGTAAATTAAAGTAATTCAACTAAGAGGTGACTTGAAAAGTCACCTTTCTTCCCCACTTAGGGTATAAATTACCAGGGCACTTATTATGTAAATCATCTTCTACATTATCAAATATACATTCTACACTACGTTCCTTGCTGTTCTCCCTCCTTTGTTCTTCCATTGGTATCAAAGCCTCTCGGCTCTCGGCACTAGCCCACCACCTTGCATCCTCCACCACTCCCACCTCCGCTACACCCACCTCCTCCTTACCTTCCCCATGCTCACGTTGCCCTCCACCACCAGCCCCTACCTCCCTCATGCTCCATTTTGCGAATTCCCCACTCGCCACTCCTTTGCCCATCACCCCACACCGCTACCACACCACGTCGTGCCACCGCTTCGTTGCTCCATCGCCTCGTTGCTCCATCCTCTCCAACGCTTGCCTCCCCATCACCTCACTACTCTATCCTCTCCACTCCATGCTTCCTCCTGCCGCTCTCCATCCGCCTCTCCATCCTCCACCCCTCTCCATCATCCATCTTCCACCCCTCCTGCAGCTTTCCATCCACCTGCTCATCTCTCATCCTTTATGTATTTTTTACTTTCACTTGTGGTCCCTTTTCCTGTGGTCCAAAAGTCCTTATGTATTTTTGACTTTTGCTTTTAGCCTTTTTCCAAGTGCCCTTGTGGTCATTACCTGTGGTCTTTTAATTCCATTCAAAGTACATCATCATAAACCAAGAGAGTTACTAATGCTTTTATCTCACACTCTGTGTGACACCAAGATCGGGTACTAGGGTATCTTAACCAACGGTAGCTAAGCCTTGGAGAAGACCACAAGCCCATTGATCAAGGGTCAGAGTGTCACACATGCCTAGACCAAGTCTAGGGCTTATAGTGCCTTCCTGGTAACAGACTAAGTGCCTCAACCATAGGCTGCATAATTTGACTGTAGGTCAAATACTTGGTAACAGACCAAGCGCCTCCATTCTCCAAGAGAATGGCTACTTAGAACTAAGCTAAGTCTACAAGTACTAGACTGGTCCACATCATGGTCCCGGACCAGATGTCTACCATTCAATAGAATGGTCACTCAACACTGGGTTGAGTCTACCTAGGACAGAGTTGGGTCCATATCATGGTCAAGGACCAGATATCTACCATTCAACAGAATGGTCACTCAATAGTGGGTTGAGTCTACATCGTGGTCCCGAACCAAGTGTCCCCATTCTCCTAAGAGAATGGCTATCGATGCTGCTCAGAAAAATCAACACTCCCTCTCAGTGAGAGAGGCATTCTCTGCCATACCAAGCTTGTCACGAAAATACACGAGCTTTGATGCTGACAGAGGCTTGGTCAAGATATCTGCAATCTGTTCATTCGTACGAATGTACTGCAACTTCAGAGCACCTCTCTGTACTAGGTCTCTGATGAAATGATACCTCATTTCAATGTGTTTCGATCTATCATGAAATATTGGGTTCTCTGAAAGCTTTATTCAACTCTGATTATCACAATGGATGATCGTTGAGTCAAGCTTTCCCCCGAACAGATCAGATATTGGTTTTCTGAGCCAAACTACTTCCTTGCAAGCATCACTTGCAGCAATATACTCTACCTTAGCTGTACTCTGAGCTATGGAACACTGCTTCTAGTTGGACCAAGAGATCATTGCTGATCCCATACTGAAGCAATAACCAGAGGTACTTTTCCGGTAACTGCATTGCCAACCCAATCTAAATCTGAATATCCAGATAGCAATACTCCACTGCTGGAAGTATACCTGAGCCCATAAGTGATAGTACCTCGCACATATTTGAGTACATGTTTGGCAGCAACCAAGTGTATGTGCTTCGGATTAGACATGAACTGACTCAGTGCATTCACTATGTAACAAATGTTTGGTCTCGTATGCACGAGATACATCAAGGATCCAATAAGCTATCTGTACAAAGTAGAGTCCACACTCTGTGAATTGATGGATGAGTCCCGCAACTTTGTCAAGTTGGTAGTCATGGGTACGATCATGGACTTGCAGTCCTGCATCCCAAATCTCTGCAAGATATCCACTGCATACTTTCCTTGTGTCAGGAAGATCTTGCCTGGATTTTGCCAGACCTCTAAGCTAAGGAAGTAATGCATCAATCCAAGATCTTTCATCTCAAATTCAGAGATAAGCTCCCTCTTACACTGATCTATCAACTGTTCATCACTTGTAAGAAACAAGTCATCTACATATAGAACAAGCATCAAGACATGATTATGAACAACCTTGAAGTAGAAGCTAGAATCAAATATACTTTTGGAAAACCCCAAGCTATGGAGAAATCCATCCATCCTGGCATACCAGACCCTTGGAGCCTGTTTCAGTCCATATAAGGCTTTCTTTAGTTTACATACATGGGTCATCTTCCCATGAGTCACAAAGCCTTCAGGTTGTTCCATAAAAACTTACTCCTCAATCTTACCATTGAGGAAAATTGTCTTTACATCCATCTGATGTAACTTCCATCCAAATACTGCAGCAAATGAAATGATGATTCAAATGGTAGTATACTTGGCAACAGGAGCAAATGTCTCATCATAGTCAATGCCTTCTTTTTGAGTGAAGCCACGAGCTATGAATCTGGCTTTATACTTCTCCACACTACCATCTGCAGCATGCTTGATCTTATAAAGCCATCTAGAAATCACAACCAACTCTCCTGTTGGTCTAGGAACAACTTTCTAGGCATCACTCTTCAAGATTGACTTATACTCTCCTGTTTACTTGCTGCTTCTTAGTATGATGAAGGTTCTGAACTGATAAGCTGACTCATAAGACCTGAGTACTTATGTGGTCTTATGCTTTCGCTGAAAGTCTCAGGAAGAGATTTATGCTTATCGCCTTCTTGCACCGTCTCTCAGTACCAAACAAGTCTCCTTTTGGAAGGAGAAATTTCAAGTACTTCTTCTGGTGGACCTTCAGTGTCTTCAGGTACATCTGGAATTTGATCCTCAAATTCCTCTTCCTCCCTCTAAATTTCTAAATCTGGAAACTCAAGTGGAGAAACTTCATCTTCCGATGAAAGCTCGTGTTTTACAAAACGCAGCTTCCTCATGGAAGATCACATCTTTGCTGACCTCAATGTGCCTTTGTCCTGGTATATATACTCGATAAGCCTTCGAGCAATCATTGTACCCAACAAACATACCTTTCTTACCGGAGGGCTCTAACTTGGCCCTCTTTTCTTTTGGTACATGGACATACACAGGACTGCCAAAAATCCTCATGTGGTCAACTGCAGGTTTCTTCTTCGTGAAGACTTCTTCTAGAGTCTTCTCCCCCAAGATAGCATGAGGGCTTCTATTTTGAATATACACAACAGTACCTGTAGCTTCAGCCCACAAAGATAAAGGAATATCTAGATCGATGATCATCACTTTAGTAGCTTCACAGATCGTTCCATTCTTCCTTTCTGCAACCCCATTCTACTGAGGGTTGTAAGGCACTGTCGGCTCTTTCTTGATTCCTTCTTTTCGACAAAAATCATCAAACTCATTAGATTCATACTCAACTCCGTGATCTGATCTCAAGATACGGATGTGTCTTCCAGTTTGATTTTAAATTAGTGTCTTGAACTCTTTGAACCTGTCAAAGGTTTCACTCTTAGCCTTGAGGAAGTAAATCCATGACTTCCAAGAGTAATCATCAATAAAAAAGACATAATATAAACACCCACTCAATGAGGGTGAAGACATAGGCCCACAAATGTCAAAATGAATAAAATCCAAAATGCATTTAGATCTACTTTTGCTTCTAGGAAAGGATTTCTTAGTGTTCTTACCTAGAGCACATCCTTTGCAGATTCCTTCATGTTTTGGAGAAACTTCTGGCATACCTGTAACCATCTTCTGCAATCCTGGGAGAGCTGTGTAGTGAAGGTGTCCAATCCTTCTATTCCAAAGTTCACATGGATCAACTATGTGATGTACCAAAGCATGAGTGGAATCTTTGGAAGCCTTGTAGAGGCCTCCCTCTCGAACCCCAATCTGCACTATTGAGTTTAGATCTGTGTCTTTTGCCCATAAAAAGACTTTCTTGTCCATGAAGAGGACTCTGGAACCCTTGTCTTCTAAATCGACAACAGATAAAAGATTCTTCTTTAAACCAGGAACGTAAAGAATATCATCAATATGAAGAACCCTACCTGAGTCAAGTTGAAGTGAAGTTGAGTCAACTCCTTCAATATTGTAAGTGGAGTCATCTCCAAGTTCTACCTAATTGGTGAACTTCTTCTTCCTGTAACTAGTGAGAGCTCCACGATTACCTGTCATGTTCCTGGAGGCACCACTGTCCACCAACCAAGAAGTGGGATAATCTGAGAAAGAACCAGTGAGAGCAGAAATCAAGTAGTACTCTCTTCTAGGTTCTTCAGTTTTGTTAGCCTTGGTTTTCTTCTTCTTCTTTGGTTCTTCATCTGCTTCTGCAGCAGATGCTTGAAACTCTTACGTTTCTTCTTGTTATTCCTGCAGTCTTTAGCAAAATGTCCAAACTTGTGGCAACTATAACATTCCACTTTTGACATGTCAGAAAACTTACCCTGAGGTTTCTTTCCCTTCTTTTGTTGAGGGAAAGGCTTCTTGAACGTCTTTGTCTTTGCTGTAAGTGCAAGGTTGTCTTCCTTGATTACCTTGCCTGAGGTTCTTCCCTCTTCCTCCATGCAATCATGACAAAGCCTTTCAAAGGTTGGTTGATTCTCACATCCACTGACCGATGCCATGAATTTTTTCCAAGAGCTTGGGAGACCATCAACCACTATTTGCACAAGGTCATCATCATCAACAAGAATACCAACAAAGGACCGACACTTTCATCCTTGTTCAGCTTCAAAGTTCGTAGCCTCTTCTTCAAGACTCTCTTCTGACTGGGAGTCTTCTTCTCATACAAGTTTGCCAAAGCATCAAAGCATTCTTTAGCAGTCTTCAACGTTGTGATGTTGGGTATCACTATCTCTTTAACAGAATCATATATGATCCTTCTAGCCTTACCTTGCTTCCTCTTGTAAGCAAGCCTGCTAGCATTAGATGTTGGCTCTTCAATGGCATTAAAAACAATGTCATCCAAGTCATTCTCTTCTAGAATGGCTGTTAACCTGGCCTTCCAGGAGTTGTAATTGGCTGAACCATAGAGCTTCTCTTCCGGTCTGAAAACATTGACAACGATCTCTGCAACTTAGTCAAATGTTAAGTCTGCAAAACTTATCCCAAGGTATAGGAAAACAACAACAGTGTCCCTTTACTGTGTTTTCACATGCCAAGCTTTGATACCATGTTGAATTTTACATTAGCATGAATACTTAAAAATTTGCAGACTAACTTAAAACAAATGATAAGTGCAATAAAATAACATTCATCGAATCAACACAATGGACACAAGAGTTTTTCACTGGGAAAACCTTTGAAGGACAAAACCCCCAAAAAGAATTAGTAGCTTATCTCGTAAATGAGATGACTTAAATTCTTGAAAAAGCTCCAGAAACCCCAATAGGGTTAACCACAAACACATAAGATCAATTTCCATAATTACATCAAAATTTCCCAAGTAGGGCTTTTCCATAATTAGGGTTTTTCTCTCTCTTGCCCACAAATTTTGCAAGATGCCCGAAATTCTCAGATCTGAGGACTGTACTTGTCAGCCTACTCAAATCTGTCACAGTCTTGCCCGATCTGCTGTACGACTTCGCGAATTTTCTTTTCACCTACCCGTCTGCTATACGACTGCCCATTTACCTGCCCAGTGATTTGTTCCTCTGCCCTATGGCAACTCTACTGCTTCCTGGAAGCCTGTCCCATGACCTCACGGGTTGGCCCGTGGGCTGCCCTGAGGGTCTGTGCAGCCTCGCGCTGATAGAGCGCCCTCACAGGTATGCCTATAAGCTGCCTGGAGGTGCTGTTATGCCACGACCTCCCTTGTGTGTTTGCCCGAGGGTTGGCCGTGAGCCAAAGCCTCATGGGTATGCCTGTAGCAGGCTACCCGTGGGTGCCGAGAGGGCAATGCCCCTATGTGGCCTTCCCAGAGAAAGAAAAGAGGGCATCCCGTAAAAGAGAAGGCTCCCGTGAACAAAATCCAACTGCCCGGAAAAACAGAGAGGCTGTCTGTGAATGGTGAAGGCTGCCCGAAGATGTATGTGGCTGAAGATGAGGGTTTGGTGAAACCCTTGGAACAAAAAAATGGAAGACACCCTAGCTGAGGATTTTGCTAAGAGATCTTCAAAATAGCAGTTGTACCTATGAGAGCAAGTGTGTGTGTAATAATGAAATGGCTTCATCTTCTTTTATATCCTTGAGTCACCTGTAAGTGGACCAAAATTAGAAAGAACAAAATAATATTATTTTATTCTTTTCTAATTTTCACTTTTACCTTTTTACCTTTCTGTAGTCTAAAAGGTCTTTTATGTATTTTTTACTTTTACCAAAAGTCCTTATGTATTTTTTACTTTCACCAGTGGTCCCTTTTCCTGTGGTCCAAAAGTCCTTATGTATTTTTTACTTTTTCTTTTAGCCTTTTTCCAAGTGCCCATGTGGTCATTACCTGCGGTGTTTTAATTCCATTCAAAGTACATTATCATAAACCAAGAGAGTTACTAATGCTTTTATCTCACACTCTTTGTGACACCAAGATCAGGTACAAGGGTATCTTAACCAAGGGTAGCTAAGCCTTGGAGAAGACCACAAGCCCATTGATCAAGGGTCAGAGTGTCACACATGCCTAGACCAAGTCTAGGGCTTATAGTGCCTTCCTAGTAACAGACCAAGTGCCTCAGCCATAGGATGCATAATTTGACAAATACTTGGTAACAGACCAAGTGCCTCCATTCTCCAAGAGAACGGCTACTCAAAACTAAGTCGAGTTTACCAATACTAGACTGGTCCACATCGTGGTCCCGTACCAGATGTCTACCATTCAACAGAATGGTCACTCAACACTAGGTTGAGTCTACCCAGGGCAAAGATGGGTCCATATCATGGTCAAGGACCAGATATCTACCATTCAACAGAATGGTCACTCAACACTGGGTTGAGTCTACACCATGGTCCCAGACCAAGTGTCACCATTCTTCTAAGAGAATGGATCTCGATGCTGCTCAGAAAAATCAACAAAAACAACCTCATAGCCACACTTTTATGACTTTTTACACTTTTACAATTAACTTATTAAAAATAAGCTTGTAAAAACGGGGAAAAAAAAATATTTCATAATGACTCAAAATAAAAATTAGCATGGTAATATACATCGACACATAGGTTTTAATAACCTCCTAAAGCTTAATTACTAAGGCGATTATTCTAGCTTTGGAGGTTTGGGTGAAAAACTCGAAAATTATTTATCGCTTAAAAACAATAAATAATTAACAAGGAAAAGACACCCTGGAATAATGCATCAATGGATAAGTCTTAGAAAACCAAACCTTTTACATAAATTCATCATGCTAACTCATTTTATTACAATTCCCCATGGGGTATGAACATGTTAAAAAATTTTAAAAAGCGCCTAGGAATGCCTGCAAGGACCTCTGAACTTGAAAATTGAACAAGTGATTGTTCATCTTTGGCGGCTCATTCAGAAAGCCAACTTAGTACAACTTAGTTGGTAACATCTGGCTTCAACTATGGGATGTGTGATTGATCTAAACTTCGTGAAAATTGATCATACGAGAAACCTTGAATCTCTGGTTCCTGCACAAAACTAAGATAAGTCAGTCACATGTATATATATAACCAAATGAAATAACAAATTGCAATTTATAATACAAAATAATGTACAACAACAGAATTTCTATGTAAACCATCTATCATACAAAAAAGGAAAAATTAAGCTAGGAAATAAAATGCAGAGGAAGGGTTAGAAATCCATGATACGGAGATGTCCCCATGGGCATCAGATGTTGTCACTGAAGAATAACTTTAGAAGCTTCCCATTCACTGGAAGGGTTTGCTTCTCACCATCCATGTTGCTTAAATGAAATGAATTAACATTGGCTACGTCATGAATGATGTAGGGACCCATCCATAAACTATCAAACTTTCCATGTTTGTCAGGATTTTCCTCCACTTGTCCCATAGCAACATTGTATCTCCCCTCTGAAAAGTTCTAGGCCTAGATGACTTGTCAAAATTTCTTTTAACTTTATCCCGACTTCTAATATTTTGATCAACTACCCTTCTTCTAACTTCATCTAACTCTACCAAATCATGAATCTTGCTGTGATAAATAGCCTGATCTGATCCTGTATCTTGAAGAGCCTGATACACTAGTAACTTAAGATGAACCAGTAAAGTCATATTCGTGTCGTAGACCAATTCAAAAGGAAACTTCCCTGTTGCACTTTTCTTAGTGATTCTATCTACCCAAAATGCAAGCTTAATTTTATTATCCCAAGATTTCTTATTATCACCAATAATCTTTTTAATGATGGTCATCAAGTTTTTGTTGTTTGATTTAGCAAGACCATTTCCTTGGGGATAGTAATTCAAGGAATAGGATAAGATAATTCCATACTTGAAACAAAATGATGGCATTTCTATTGAACTGAAGGATTTGGCATTATCAATGGTTATCTTAGTAGGCACCCCAAACCTAGTAATGATTTTATCTTCAAGAAAATCCATGAATGCCTTATCAGTTGCTGCTTTAGTAGGTATGGCCTCTACCCACTTGGTAAAGTAATCAGTCGCGGTCAAAATCCAAGTGTAACCATTACTTGAATTATCCTTAAAATTACCAATGAAATCAAGACCCCATTGCTGAAAAGGGGCTTGGACCACTACTGGCTTTAGAGGTATTGCAACAAGTTTCTTTTTTCCTGTAAATAGTTGACATTTCTGGAAATTCCTAACAAACTTGTGCACATCAGTGAATAAGGTGTGCCAATAGTATCTTGCTCTAAGAATCTTGTGGGTTGTGGTTTTAGCTGCAAAGTGGCCACCACAAAATCCTAAGTGGAATTATTCTAAGAGTTTTTTAGGCTCTTCTTCATCTACACACCTAAGTATGAGACCATATGGGTTTTTCCAACACAAACCATCTTGAGTCAGACAATACTTAGTGGCTTGTAATCTTAACAACCTTCTTTTGTGGTCGACTAGATGTTCAGGACAAGTTAAGTTGAGGAGATAGAAAATTATATCTGAATACCACTATTGTTGTTGAAGATGTTGAAGCTCTATTGAACTGGTTGATGCCGATGAACTGTTCTAACAAATCATACCTAAGGCCTGCTCATTTCTCTCTTTCATCACTTTAGCAAGACCTTGACCCTTGATCAATTTAATGGGTTTAATCTCTAAGTCATACTCTTGGATTTTTGATACCCACTTTCCTCTTATACCAAGGCAATCTTGTTGGGATAAAATGTCTTTTACTGTTGAATGGGGTACATAACCAACTACTTTAGAGTACCCACCATACGTTCTAAAGTGTTTTAAAGACTTAACAAGAGTATAGGCCTTTTTTTCCATTATAGTGTACTTCAGCTCTAAATTCTGTAAGGACCTACTCATAAAAGAAATTGGTTGTTCCTGACCCTCTTTGTTCTTTTGCAACAAAACTCTGGCAATTGTATCTTTTGAGGCAAAGGAAAATATCTAGAATTCTTTGGAATAATCTAGGCTAGTCAGGACTGGGGACCTTGCTATACAATATTTGATGCTTCTAAAGGCCTATTTTCCTTTATTATCCCATTCAAACTTAACATATATTTTAAGTAACTTCTGCATGGGTTTCATTAACTCAGCTAAGTTTGATATGAACCTTGTTATGAAATTGATCTGACCATTAAAAGACTGTAAAGCTTTCTTGTTATGGGGCAAAGGGATTTTCTTTATGGCTTCAACTCTTTCAGGGTCTATCTTCACACCATCTTTGGAAATAATATGCCCAAGCAACTTGCCTTCATTTATACCCAAAAGTGATTTGGCAGGGTTCAAAGAAATGTCGAATTTTTCGCATCTTTCAAAAACCTTCCTGAGATGGCCTATATGATCTGATCTCTCTTTGGAAAAGACAGTAAGGTCATCTTGATAAATTTCGATTATCTTTCCAATTAACTCATTGAAAGTATAAACCATAGCCCTTTGAAATGTTGCACCCGCATTCAGAAGACCAAAGGGCATCCTCAAATATTCAAACGTTCCCCAAGGTGAAGTAAAAGTAGTCTTATGTCGATCTTCTTTCTTAACAAGGACTTGGTTATACCTAGAGAATCCATCCAGCATAGACATCATACTTGACACCGTTACCCTTTGCAGTAGTGTTTCCATATCTGGCAAGGGGTAATTATCTTTTATGGAAAAGATATTCAAATTTCGTAAATCAATGCATATCCTCAACTGTCCATTCTTTTTTCTAACCACAACCAAGTTAGAACACCATGAAGAATGTCTTGTTGGTGCAATGATGCATGCTGCCAACATTTTTTGTAACTCCTGTTGGACCATAGGAGCTAACTTGGGGTTTATTCTTCTAAGATTTTGTCGAAAGGGCTTGGAATCCGGCTTCGATGGAATCGTGTGCTGAAATACATTGTCTCGTTAAGCTTTTAATTCATCATATGTAAAAGCAAACACATCTCTAAACTCTTTCACCAACTCTACCAAGTTCTTTCTCTCTTTCTCAGAAGTTCACCTTCCAATTTTTATTTTTCTTGGCTCTTCTTTAGTGCCAATGTTTGTTTCTATGTAATCCTCCAGTTTCCTGGTTTCTTTCTTTCTACACCTATCCTACCTATAAAATCTCTTCCCCATTCTACCACCTTCTTGGGGGCAGGATTAAGGCTTTTCATCTTCCCCTTTGTAGGATTCTTCCTCTTAAAAACTGACTTGAAAGTCTGAAAACTCTTTCATGTTATTGATGAAATTTATAATCTGCTTGTCATAATTAAACACTTGCCAATGATTTAGGTTGTCTGGGACGGAGGGCCTAAAATTTATTTCAAATTTCCCATTTCCCTCTATCAAATCTTCAATGAATTCTATAGTGGAAGTTGCCACTGCTAGTTTGTTTGCCTCACTGTTTTCTACAAGGCACTTCCATGGGGTCTAAAGCACTGAATATATTCCATGGTGTCCCACACAACATTCCTATACTTTTTTAGTCTTCCACACTTACATGCAAATAAATTCTTGAATTGGGAAACAATCAAGTCTGAATCACCCTTGATACTTAGCACCTTAATGCCCATGTCCTTTGCAATCTCAAGCCCTCGCAGAAGTGCTTCATATTCAACCACATTAACAGATGCATCAAATTCAAGTCTATAAGCAAAGTTAAACTCCTTGTTCGATGGTGAAGTTAAGACAATCCCTGCCCCTTTACTTGACTTGGAAAAAGCTCCATCAAAACTCATTATCCATAGTTCATCCACTTCTTCATTATTGGCTTTCTCCCCGATAGGTATAAGGTAGTTTGCATAGATGGCATGGTTTCCAGGCTATCTGTCTCGTAGATGTATTCATTATCTAGTTCATCAGGATCTTCAACATGATACTTCCTTTCCTTTTCCCTATACAGTTTGACATGTGCATCTTCGGAAGCAGGACTCATGGCATAGGTCCAATCCATTTGGATAGATCCGCCAAGGGAAGCAACCCACTTCCTTGATAACAACATTCCCCATATATCAGGTACATCTATGACTACAATGTCCATTGTCACACCAATGTCTGGGTAAGCAGCCAATTTGAATGGAAAATTCAAAACTATACCCACAACATCAATTTCCCTCGATTCCATGGCACAGACATTTTGGTATGGTCTTGTTATCCTTAGACCCGTTTTCTCCATTAATTTCTTGGTCATGATGTTAGAGGACGCACCCGAATCGAGCATACAATTGTGCAGCAGTTTATCATTTGCAATCAATGAAATGTAGAAGGGAGGATGGTCTTCTTTGTTAGGATCTCTACTATGCAAGATAATAGGAGTATCTTCATTAGAGTTGTTTTGTTTCTTAGTAGGGCTTTCAACGGGTTTGTTCACAGTTGTCTCTTTTGTTTTGTTGGCTACCTTTTCCTTAGTCTTTTCAGTAATTGCTTCTTTAGGTATTTCAACATTCTTTTCCTTAGGTTCCTCTAAGGTTTTCATGAAAATATATCTTTGACTAGGAATTTTCAGGATCTCAATTACCGGGACAGGGATTTTAGCATTAGACAACCAATTACCCAAATCAATATTCAGATCTACATGGGGAGATATTTTTACCTTTAGTATGTCTTGATCCGATTTATTTGGGATGACATTCTTTCTTCTTCGATAGACCATGCCTTTATACTTCTCAATGATCTGCTAAGGAGTAGGTTTTCACCAAATATCTTTGTCGCATTATCCTTCTCCTGACTATACTCCCTTGCTTGTTTCCACTTTTCTTTTGAGTTAGGATGGACATTTATGCCATTGTTTATATAATCAGGGTATCTAAGATAACGCACAAAATTACTCTTCTCAATCTTCTCTTGTTCCATTATGTAACAAAAATTTGGACAAGTAACTTCATGGAACTCTTCACAAGGTTGGCAACAGGGAGGAACCTCATCAACCATGTTGTTTGTTTGAAGTTGGTTAGGAGGTCTCTGCTCTTGGGAAGGATAATTCTTCTTTCACTCCTGGTTTGGCCTTGGTTGAAAACTTCTTTGATTTTGACCAACATGATTATTCTCCATGGTCATCAATCTATTTTGCATAGCATTCATTTGGGAAGTATGATTTACCCTCATTTGTTTCATCAATTCTGTTATCACCTTGATGGATTCCTAAGTTTGATCTTTACTTTCTGGCTCAACTGCTTTTCCGTTGGAATCATGTAGTTTGGAAATGGAAACACTACCTTTAGAAAACCCAGGCGGATTGGATTTTCCATATGCTTGCATGTTTCTGTCTGTTACCACCTAAGTTGTACTTGGTGGTATTTTTCAAGCAAGCCGGCAAAGTAGAACAAGTACATTTGTTCATGATCAGAGTTCAGAAATCTGCCAGGATTTTTTCGGGAGTCTGTTCGAATTTTTTTGTAACACATGTTCATACCCCCTTGGGGAAATTGTAAAAAATGTGCTTGCATGATAATTTTTATAAAAGGCTCGGCTTCCCATACTTAAGCATCAAGCCGACTAGCCCAGAGTATTTTTTCCCTTGGCTATTATTGGTTGCTGAACAAACAACTAATAATTTCCAAGTTTTTCACTTGCACCTCCAAAGTTAGGGTAGTCGTCTTGGTGGTTAGTCCTTAGGAGGTTATTAGATCCTTCGTGTCAATTTTTTTCAACATGCTAGGCATTCAGATTGAGTCATATGGACATGCACTAGGCCCCCCTAGAGTTTCGTCTGATTCCGAGAAAAATATTTTTCCTTGCAAAATTAGGCCATTTTTTAATGGTTTAATTAAAGATTTTCAAGTGTAATAAAAGTCAAATGTGGAGTCCGTTTTTGGCGTGGGGATGCTCGTTTCACACTCAGAGCGTCCTCTTTACCCCAGAGGCCACTTTTCATATCATTTGGGCGACCGAAACACCCCGTGGAGCATTATTAAGCTAAAAGTGCATCAAGATGGCATTTTAATGCTAAATTACGACATTTTTGCACTAAAGTCAAAGTTTGAAAAGTGAAAAAATTAAAATATTAAGGTGTGGAGATGACATGGCATGGGTCCCCATAAATCATGCGACCCTTTTTCCATGTTATAACTTAAACTTTGTTTTCAAATTAAAGAGTGGAGAATGATATGAATCATGTGAGTGACATCACCCACCTCTTCACGTCAAAGCTTAGAAGCTCGTGTGAGGGGGGAAGGAGGGGTCCACCCTTTTCAATGATTAATTTATGGTTGGTTACAAACCTTGGTTACATAAGGTTTGACTTATCTAAATGCTAGCGAATCATGTCACTTGGATGACATGACCAAACCTCACGCTAATCTTAAAAGATCACGTGTGCGGGAAGATGAAGGACGCATTGTGGAGTGGTTGGTGGATTTGGTGAGTTGGGTGGTTGTGTTAGCAGCTAATAAGTGGTTGGTAGAGTTTGGTGAGAGAGGTGTCAATCACCTCTTCAGTTCAACTCAGGCCAAGCTCAGTTCAACTTAGATACACTCTGGGTTTATCTTCAGTGTAGGTAGCACCCCCCCTTCTCTCATTTGGCTATTTAAGCAGGGCTCCTTTCCTCATTTTGGGATGGTCAGAGGACTGGAGGCTTTGCCCAAACTATGAAGCTTTGTACTGTAATTATTTTTCTGCTTAATAGAAAGACTTTGGAGGTCCATGGTGTGTTGCATTAGTGTGTGGATAAATTTTGTCACTGGCATATGAGGTAACTATATTGTTTCCTTTTTCTTTGCTTAATGTGGTGATCTATCTGGCCTTAAGATTGTCGTTAACATATAGGTTAAATAAATCTACTTTGATTTCATCTACTATTATCTGCTTATAAATATCTAGGAGTAGCAAACTGTACTAGGTTGTACTTATGCTCTCTCAATCTTCATTTGTTGAAATACCAGATTTGATCCCTTTTGTGCAAGTATTGTTAGTGATGCAGGTTTCCAAGCTTGGTTGGACTAGATGATCTCGGTTGAATCTACCATTCTTCAAACACTTTTAAGAAAGACATAGTCCCTCTGCTTCCCAATGTTGGATTCCTTAGATCTGGGCACTGTGCTTGAGCATTTCCTTCTTCCTTCTTTCCTTCACCTTCAAAATCAAACTTTATCTTTGGTTTTGGTTACTTTGTAAAATGCTTAAGTAAATTAGTTTCTTTTAAAAGATTATTCAAAGGCTGATTTATTTAAGTACATTGCTAGATCCTAATCTTAAAGCCTTATTCTGAGTAGATCTAGATTGATTAAGTACTTAAGGCTTATTGTTTATCATTCAAGTACTTAAATTTTTATGTTCTTAATGCTTTATTTGACACATTTGGTGCATTATAGGTGGCTGGTTTTTCATTTTTATCGCCAAGGCAAGGAGAAGTGATGCCGAAAAATCAAGGATCAAAGCTGTTCAAAGACCTCCTAAAGCACCATTCTTGATCTTGTCTTTTTCCAAAACCTGTAAGCCTTTGGATTCATATCTGTAAGAACCATTGGCATCCACCTCAAACATTGTAAATACCATAATAAAATATTTGGAGCAGGCTCCTTGGAGCCCACTCCCCATCCCACTTGGGGGGATTTGCGTAGGTGCACTTTTTTCATAGTTTTGCTTTTGTTAGTGTAGTTTTGCTTTACAGATCTATATACTTGTCATTTCCAATTTCAATTTTGTTGCAAAGTAATACAAATACTAACCCCACAACTTCCTGAGTTACCCGAAAGGGGAAAGAGATGCGTGGTAAGATTAATTAGAAAAGCCTTGCGTTTGTACTGCTTTTATTCATTTATTTTTAGTAATTTACACCTATTTCTCTCCCAACTAGGGATTTATCCTGAAAGAGATTCTTGGGGATTTTAATAAATAACCAAACACACTACAAAGTTAAAATCCTTAAAAATTATCGAGGCTCCGTTGTGTATGCTCTGCACCACTACGGTTCGACCGATCAGTTGGCTACATCAAAAGCAACATGGGTGACTAGCTTAATTAGTTTTCACACCTCAATTAACCTCCCTAGGAAAAAATCCAATGCCTCAATTTGATCCGTTGCGGTGGCAAAATCCACAAAGTAAGCGGGAACAACTGGGTAGTGACCTCGAGACATCGTTAGGCTACACCCTTGTTGGTGTAGTGTTGAACACGTCTTAGAGACTCCAACCAGCCCACAACATTGGATAAAGATTTTGGACATACTCCTCATACATTCGGGTATATTTGGAGTTCCCTTTTCCTTAAGTTAATTCACTCATTTTCCACATTAACTTAAAACTTACCAAGAGACAATTGCAAAACATCTACTTCAACATTTTTTCAGCACGCAGAATCTTACGACTCCATTTTTAAATCGACACTGATCTTTATTATTTCTATCTGCATGATTTATGAGTTGAGTAATTTTACAATTCCTTGTGCTATTTATGTTGTTGTAATCAGTTTATCTTACAAATCTCGTTATCCACTATTAATTAAAAAACTTAATCATTTAAAGTTTAAACCATCACCATCTAAACCTAATCAGCCTTAGTAACTCTTTAGGGTCTAACCCCCTTTGCTTTGATAGGAGTTTGCCTAAACAGAAGAGCCAAAAACAAGGTGACAACCTTGACTCGAGACTTGCCCCCATGGTCACACCGAGTGGCTTGAAGATTTCTGCCACTTCCCCCCAAGGGTGTGTGAAAGGCGACAACACTATTTATCTTTTCAACGGTTTCCATAGCACCATGCAGAGTTGTTGGCTCCTAATCTCTAATCTGATATCTCATTTCACCTTCAAAAGCTTCTATGTAGTAGATGAGAATTGATGCATCAAAAGGTTTAATATCTTTATGAAGTCTTGAAACCAAATCATTGAATTTTTTATTAAACTCTTCGATTGTCTCATTCTCTTTCTTCTTAGTTTCAGTCAAGGAATCTAACAAGTGTCGGTTCTCTTTCTTATCACCGCATCTGGAACTGAAAGTTGTCTCAAACTCTGCGAAAGTTTCGATGTTGTTATCAGCCAAATTGGTGAACCGTTCAAAAGCATCATCTTCTAAGGATAAGGCAAAGAGCCTCATCTTTACATCTTCAAAATTCACATTATGGCACCACTTGGCATAACACTGCGTAAAAGACAATAGATGAGACTTCACAGTTATAGCGTCATTGCCAAGAAAAGAAAGAACTTTCTCAATGGCTTTATCAGGGATTTGATGAGGATAACCAGCAATGGAATTAAAGTCCAAGGGTTTAAAAAGGTTGCCCATGCTGGTAGGTGAATTACTTGATTGAGGATTATCAACAAATAAAAGGTGAATGTCAAGGATTTAGATCTAAGATTTTCAAGGATTCTACGAGAAGCTAGCTTGCTTTTCCTCCTATGATAGACCTGTTCAGGCCAAGGGATGAACTGAAGCAAGCGTTAAGAGTTTCTTCTTGTTGAATTCCTTGGTAAAGTTAACAATAGTGGAGTCGCTAGATGATCTGAGTAAAATTATTCAAATTACAACATTCATCAAACAAAGCATAAAAAACAAAAAACGAAACTCAAAGTCGTATTCCGGGAATAGAAAAATTTATCCCCGACAACGACGCCAAAATGTTGTCGCCTAATTCGCACCTCGGGTCATGTGGCAGAAATCTTCAAGCCACTGGGTGTGACCTTGGAGGCAAGCAAGAGTCAAGTGTTGTCACTTGATCTTGACTCCTTCGTCTAGGCTCTCTCCTAGCAAAGCCAAGGGGGGTTGTCCCTGGTAAAATAATCTATGGTTGTTTAATCTATGAAAATAAAGCAACTATTCTAGGAGATGATAGCAAATGATATAAAACGTTACAACTGAGATAACTTATGCAAAAATAATTAAATCACTAACATGTAAACAACATCCATCCAATCACATGAATTAACTTAAACGCTCAGAAAACAAATTGATAAAGACCAATGCTATTGGAGTGCTTGCATGAATGTGGGTTGCTAGTGAGGTCTCGATAAGTATTGCACTTGTCTCGGTTGGTTCTTTTTAAAATTATTAAATGAGTGATTAAGGAATGGGTTTATTCTTGGTCAATTTTATTAGAGATGTGGTAATGATCTAATTATTAAAAGGGAAATGGTATTCCAGATATACCCAAGGGGTACGAGGAATATGTCTGGATTTACCAAAGAGTGGCTCTCACAGTGACGTGTGGTCTAGATGGAGTCGTGGGGTTGTGATCAACACTACACCAAACGAGGGTGTAGCCTAACAGTGCCCCACGATCACTTTTTAGTGGTTCTCCCTTCACTTGCATAATTTCCCCACAACTTGGTAAGATCGAAAAAAAGTGTCAGATTTTCACTTATAGGGATTGATTGAAATGTTCAACTAATTACTAGAAAATTCAATCCCTTTCTGATTGTCCCACCAATCCAGCCAAAGGCCTGCAGTGGTCACAAGAGCATACGGGAACTAAAGCCTTGTAAATTTTAAGTGTTTTGGAACTAAATATGAGTTTTTTAAATCATAGTGTCGATACTCTCGTTACCGAGAACACAAACGGATTGGTTAATTTAACTTAAGAAAGTAAAAGAACTTGAAAAAAAACTGCAAAAATAAAAGTGCAAATCCCCCTTGGAGGGATGGGGTGTGGGCACTTTGGTTTCCCACTTGCTTCTCTTTTTTACAATGATTTAGAATCATAAATACTTGTGTTCCTTTGTAGAATAGGAAACACAAGTTTTGAAATATTAGGGCCTTAGAAAAATGGCCAAAGAAAGAGTTGTATGAAGAGGGATCTTCAAATGGCTTGTTTCTTCGAAATTTGGCCAAGTTGCCTCTCTCTTTTATCGACTTCTACAACAAAACAACAAGCACTGTTATGCTAAAAATGATGAATCAATCAATAAAGATATAAAAATTTAGCATGAAAAATTAGTACTTTGAAAAATATTTTTTTTGCAATTTTTGAACAAGTACTTGATTAAGTCTAGATCTATAAAAATATAATTCTTATAATCAGAACTGAACTAATAAATAAATGTAAATCAGACTTTAGCTTATGATCTATGTTAATTTTACCAAATTGATTAACATTTATTAAAGGAACAGGTAACCAAAGAAAACTTAGAAATCTGGATGAGAGAAGAACAGGAATCATAAGCCCTTTGAACTTGGGCAATGGTGTTTTCCAAGTGGGACTTGGAGGGATTGTGCTATTTTGGGTAGGCCTGAAAAGAGAGGAGAGTCAAGCTAGAACGACTTCCTCTTCAAACTGCAACCTGCAATCCTTTGAACACACTTATACAAGAAGATAAATTAAATCGATGTTAATAGCACAAGAAACTTAGAAAACATGAATTTAAACTAAAATAACATGTATCTCTAAGATCATCTCATGCCAATAATCAATAAGATAATAGATAAACAAATCTACTTCTCTTACCCTACTAAGAGATATATCTTCGCAAAGGCCAATAATTAATCCACAAGATAAACTATGAAAAGACACAAATTACCTCCCAAACTGAGCAATAAACATCCACACACATGAAGAGAGTCACATGATTCTTGCCTCCAAAGCCTTTATCCATAAATTCAATAAACTATACAAAGTACAAGAGCATAATTTCCATGCAATTTCTTATGTCAAGAATGAGGCATGAATCCCTGCTTATATAGAAAACCGTAGCAAGAGAGGGGAGACGAATCTCCTCAAGGATGCCCTAGCCCTATTGAGTTGGTCATGGGTTGAATGAAGGTTGGAATAGGTTGAATGAAAGCAAGGGGAATAGAAAATTCCAAAACCTTGAAAGCCACATCACCCAAGCTTCCATCTTTTCTTGGGATTTGCGCCCCAAAATGGAGAAAATCGCCCCTCTCATCATGAAGAAACATCAATTGCTTTGTTCAGTGGGAAATGGCAACATCCATCTTGCCCAACTTGCCCCAGTAATTGCCCTTTTATTTTGTCAAGTCATAAATTTCACTTTTTGCGATTTTCTTTTATTTTTTTAATTGCCGAATTTTTTAAATATTTCATTTTTTGGGTTTTTCTGAGTTTTTCGAGTAATTATTAATTTTGGGGTTAAATAATTACTCGAAAACTTAGGAAAGTGGGTCTAGGGGTTAAGTGGGTGCTTTGAGTTAGAAAATGAGCACCCCCATGGCAAAAAAAACCTCCTAACCACACTTTTATGACTTTTTACACTTTTACAATTAACTTATTAAAAATAAGCCTGTAAAAACGAAAAGAAAAAAAATTCCAGAAATTAAAAAAAGCTATGGAGGACTTGGGACATGTTCATAATGACTCAAAATAATGATTAGCATGGTAATATACATCAACAGTTAGGTTTTGATAATCTCGTAAGACTTAATTACTAAGGTAATTATTCCAACTTTGGAGGTTTGGATGAAAAACTCGAAAATTATTTATCGTTTAAAAACAATAAATAATTAACAAGGAAAAAACACCTTGGAATAATGCATTAATGACTAAGTCCTAGGAAACCAAATCTTTTACATAAATTCATCATGCTAACTCATTTTATTACATTTTCCCATGGGGTATGAACATGTTAATTTTTTTTTAAAAAGGGCCTAGGAAGGCCTACAAGGACTTCTGCACTTGAAAATTGAACAAGTGATTGTTCATGTTTGGCAGCTCATTCAGAAATCCAACTTAGTTGGTAACACTACTTTCCAGTCTTAGCTAATTAAACACAAGCAAGCAACTTGAAAACCTCAAATTGCTACTCTATGGACTAAATATAGCCTTCTTAAGCTAGAAATGATACCGCAATTTGCATATGAAGAAGTAAAACTAAGCTAATATCATCTCATGAAGCACAAACATTCACCATGAAAAGGATCTTGCACACGATGGACCTCCAAAGTCTTCACTTTTATTCATAAGATAAACAATTGCAAAGCATTACAAGAGCAAAGGTTCCTTGCTTTACTGTCTAGAATGAGGCAAAAGAACTTGCTTAAATAGATTTTACAAACCCCCAGGGGTGCACCAACCAATTGAAGTAGACATGAGTTAACTCGAGACGAAGTGGATCGTTTAGTGTTGATTGAAGTGAGATAGCACAACCTTTCATTAGAGATATGTGCTCCCACCAACCCATTTCTCACGTGCCATATCCACCACTCGCCCAAGCTTGTGAAGGATGGCGCATACCCACTTTTGGACTTTTCGCTACTTTGTAGATCCTCCCCAAATCCTGTTGTCCGCCAATTGCACACCAATAGCAGAAACTTTCCGAAACCTGTCTCCTCACTTAGGAAAGTGGGAGAGGTGTGACCTTGGGAGAAAGCACAAAGCTAGGTACTGTCACCTACTCCTAGCTCCTCTGTTTAGGCTAACTCCTAATGAAGCCAAGGGGGGTAGTCCCTACAAAAGAATTTCTATGGCTCTTAAGTTGTTAAAGTGTTTTTAAAAGGTTGCGGATGCGGATGGGTGTTGTTTAGGAGTTATAGTGATTGAATGTGTTTGTTTATTATGAACTTGACACATAAGATAAAGCAATCCACGTTGCGATCAAGAGAATTAAAAGACAAACAATAATTCAAGACTTTATGAAGATGCATTCACAGATAAAAACTAAACAGGCCAAAGACAATTGATCCAAATATAACAATTATGCAAAATAATCGACCAGTGCCTTATGGAGTCAGAGTACTGCAATGCGCAAAGAAATTAACAGCAAGTCTTGAAATAAAGCTAGTGAATATTAAGTTGTGCAAGTGCTCTTGGTATATTTTAAATATTTTAAGTGATCTTGCTTATGGTGTCAACGAAGGTTTGTCAAAAGCAGGGAGAATGTTCCAAGTTTAATCTGTTGAAGACATGACGCCCCGCCCAGTATCCGAGGCTGGTATTGTGAAGATTGACCAACTAGCTAAGAAGCTTAGACAACGGGGAGTTCCGACGCCTCTACTAAGAAGAACTTAGGAAATTCCCTACAACACCAGTGAGTTGGTTATGGGGTTTAAAGTTTATTATGTTTCTCTTGCAAGATTAAAAATCCAATGCCGTTTCTGGGTACTCCGATTTTGAAGTCGATCAAAGCATACTCCAGCAAGGAGACAACAAAGTTAATTAATTAAGAGGGAGTGAGTTGCAAATTTTATTAAGTTGATTAATTAATACTCTCCGACAAAGAGCGCTCTTGACCTTGTCTTATGACAAAGGTTCAGGAGACTTAGCTAATCTAAAATGCTTAATGCAAGGATATGCAAGTCTAACTATGCTCTCCGATAGAGAGTGCTCTTGACTTGTGTTACTGCAAGTTCAAGAAAATAAATTAATTGATTAAAGCTTAAAAGAAAAAGAAAACTAAACTACCCAAGAGTCTCTTTCAAGCTTTTTTAGGGCCCTAATCGAGAAAGCAAGGGGGTAAGTAAAATTATATAAAAAATAAGTAAACAAGATTTGCATTCAGCTAAGTAAATAAACAAAGAAACATCTTTACTTTTATATTTTATGAATGATGAACTAATAAAAAATAAACTACCCTACTTTAATGAAAAACAAACTTTTAATAATTGAAACTATTCTATCCTACTTTTAGCAAAATATGAAGAAAAGCACGAAAATGAGGGGACGATACAAGCTTCCCCCAAATGGGGGAAGAGGGGTGTGGGAGCCGTAATCCCACTTGCTCTTTATTAATTTCTTTACAATGCCTGAAGTTTGGAGTCCTTTGTGATCTTTAGAATGTCTTCAAGGCAACCTGGAGAATGGGGATGAAGAAGGGGGAAAAATGAATGTTTCTTAGAGCTTATTTTTTTATTTTTTGCCTGCATTCCCGCTTAACCTGTCACGAAAAGAGAAAAACCAGCGAGCTATTTTCCTGCAAAATGATGGATTAAACAATACAATACACTAACAAAATACACTTAGTACTTAAGCAAAAATAGGAATTTTATGCTACTTCAAGTACTAACTAGATCTAATAGAAAATGCAAAAATTTTGACGCTTCCTAGATCTAGAAATGAGAGCAAGTAAGATGCAAAAGATTAGCTTTAAAAATCAGAATTTTACTTGCAAACATAAAGTGAAAGAATGAAAAATTTTAATTTCAGGGTGAATAGAGAAGATAAACCACTTGGATCTTGAATCCTTGAAACCACTTTGGATCCCAAATAGCATGCAACTACTAGGAACGTATGCTTGGTTCCAAGAAAAGGAGATGCAACTTAGCTCAACCTTTTTACTTGGTACGATGAAGTGATCTGCAAACAAAAACTTATACTCTTGCCAAAACGAGGGTTAAATCATGTATTGTTTACTAAACACAACCCAAAAGCATGAAATATAGCTGAATAAAAACAATGCTCTTTAAGATTTATGAAAGTAAATGGAATAAATAAGTAACTTGAAATCTACAAATACATATTCTTACTGTTAGACACTAAGAGGGGGGGTGAATCAGTGTAAAGCCAATTTTAAAAATTCTCTTAGCTTATCACAATTAACTACCAATTCATCATTCTATCAATCTCATAACCATTTCATAAACATCTTTCACTTCATCATTCACATAGCATAAGCATTTGAATCATCAAGAACCATAACACAAAATAACACAACACCATATAATTTTGTAATCTTTTTGTATTAGTTTTGGTCCAGCTACAACCGTGAGGTAAAATCAGCACCTACTGATACAAAGAGCACCTACTCTTCATCCAGGACCCTCCCTGGTTTTCTTAGACCCTGCTAAGAAGGGGTTTGAGGTATCCTAACCTCAAATGCAAGTCAAGCTTGCATTTACAATTTAAGCTCACTGTCTCAACACACTTTCATACATGTTACTGTCATATCATACCAGCACTTGTCTCTAGTCCACTTCAGCACCTCTTCAAGGATCATTCATTAGCACTTCTTCATACAATCACATTAACTCTTCATTCTGTCCAAGAGCATTTTGTCAGAAAGAATATCAACAATTTATCATCATACTGTCCCTGACTTCATAATCTTCTGAGCACATCTTCATTCATGTCATTAATACTATCTTTCTGTTGCCTTAATCATCATTCTGTCAATCAGCTTGATCAAACTTCAACTATGCAGACTGTCATCAACCTGCTGCTCAACCATCTCTGCTCATCATCCTCTCCTCGTCAATTTGTTCATCAATCTCTGCTGCTCATTGATAGTGTTGATCATCTGCTCATCACTGCAGCTATACTGCCAGGTCTGCTCATCAACACTGCTTTTCAAGTCATCAAACACCAAGGTCTGAACATGTAATCATCAAGGTCTTGGATCATTGAACATGCATCTTCATGATAGAGTGTTCGTATCATCATCATAGTGGATAAATCATTGCACATCACTGTTCCATCACTACATAAATCACAACACCGTACTGTATGCATATTGTGTCATATCAACATCATTGTTTTGTGCATGCTACTGTATGTATTGGAGCTAGGGCATCATCCAAGCATCATCATCATCAATGTGCATACAACTGAGATATCATACCATACAAATATAGGGTAGCATAATCATGAACCATAGTTAGTACTGTAATGTAAATTGTGCATCATTACAACTTTCATAAGCTTCATACCTCGACCTTGAACTGTGTACATTATCACACTTGTCAAGACAATGTCTTGAACAAACTTCAACTGTCCATTTTGTAGCAAGTCATCAAGGTCTTGTGTTTGTTGTACAATGCCTCTGTACATTTATCACTACCACTGTATACACCCCACTGTATGTATGCCACTGTACTTCACATTAATTGACATTCATCACTCACAGAGTGAACATCATAGTCATCATCATGTACAGGGCATCATCATAGTTAGCAAGATAGCATACTTGTTCATCATAGGAATGCATCAATTCGCCACTGTATTATGTTCATCATAGTAGCCAGGGTTTGTGTCAACATATAATCATCCTTATACAACTACATCGTCATTATGTCTTCATCATCTTATCAATGCAATACTGTGCTATACCACTGTATACATTTGACTGTATAGTATCATACAAACATACCTTGATCAGACCTCTGGATAAGTCACTAAGAATGCTCTAAACCAGAAAACTTTGGATCTGTAGAAGCACTGTAAAGAACCCCAATCAAGTCACAATTGAGATGGAACTTTGAAACTGTTGACTTCTCCCTCAAGCTTTTTAACCCAGACTCAGACTGTAAAAATACTTTAACTCTAATGTCTGAAAAATTTTCCCCATGTCATTGAGGCATACCCATGTCATAGGCTGCCACAAATTTGGGACTGATGTACAAGTGTCCATTTTGGGACAGTGTGAGAGGAAGTGTTAAGTGTGAAAAGCTTCCAAGAGAATTTGGGTTCTAGTCATATGCTGGTTACAACCCCGAGACAAAATCCATAATTGACTACTGCTCCAAAAAGAAAAGATTGTTTTCCCTACTGCTGCAATAAATCAGGGCTGCAATTCTTCTCCACGAATCCACCCTTTGCTACTGCTACATATCAGTCTTCAACTTTCTTGACTGTGACTGTCTTACCCCCAAATTCAGAGAGAGAGAAGATCACAAAAAATTAAAGATAAAAATCAGACTTTAAATTGTCTGCTGCTGCTTCCTTCAAGCTGTCCGAAATCAGAGATGGAGATCACCCAATTATCATTCACTTCAAAAAAAATTGCTGCTGTTTCTGGGTTTTTCTTCTGTGGAGTGCTGCCACCCCAGTCTGTGTTTTTTGCCACAGTAAACCATCCGAAAAAAATCACAGAGCAAGTTCCGAAATTCACATAAAAATAATGAAACTTGTTGGGGTATTTATACTCGTTTTCCACTGAGCCGACTTGGTATAATTTATATTTTATTTTTAATTTTTATCATTTTTTTGTTGTTTGGAGTCGACTTCGAGGTAAGAATTTTAATTTAAATCCAAATTTGTCATTTGAATTGTAAATATTTAATTTGAATTTTAATAGTCACGCAAACCCTTCCTTCAAGGGTCAAACCTTACCAAAGAATTGCAAGTATATCTTTATCATTATTATTTTGCCACATCATCAACACCAAGGGTGTAATAGGTGTCCAAGTGCCCAATCACCATCATATGCGTGTGGGTGCCTTCATCTTCCTTTTGCCCTAGGGCCATCCCCAAGGGTTCCAAGACCCCAAATGCCCACATCATCTACATTTCTTCAAGGCCATTAAACCATCTAGTGTGTGGATCAAAAGGCTTCTTCAAGGCCTTCTTTATCAAGCCAAGGGCATCCACAATATATCAAAGACCATGCAAGGTCATCAATGACCACATCATCTTCATTAACAGTACTAGGACCATTAAGCCATCAATTTGTGGGTCAAACAACTTCAAGTGACTTCTTTAAGAGCTTCTTCATCAAGCAAGGGTCTTCATGGGTTTCTTCAATCACCTCAACCACACCGGGAGACCCCCAAGGTTCAAGATCCATCATGACATTACTTGTGGGGTTGCCAAACCTTCTCCTAGGGTACCATGACACCATCAGAGCATGAATAACCACAGAATGGGTCATTAATGCTTCTCCAACCCATCTAAGGCTTTTCCATAGTCTGCAAGGGCTTCAGGACCATCTCTAGGGTCTTCAACACCATCAGCAGGGTCTTCAACATCTTCAGCAAGGTGGTGGCATCAAGATCCAGTCTTGTGGGTACAGGGACCTTGTCAACTGGGTACAAGGTGCTTCAAGGCACAAACCGACTCTGTAAGGGGTCCCTGTAAGGAATCAGAGCACTATAGGTGGAACTTGGTGGCATCAATGACATCCTGTGGGTGGCATCAATGACATCCTGTGGGGCCACTGCAAGTCCATGTTGGCATCAATGAAAATTTCATCAACAATCTCCTCCTTTGTCATTGATGACAACAACTCATGCTCCCTCTTTGTCTGCATCTCTCCCTTTGTCTTCATCTCTCCCCCTTTGGCATCAATGGCAAAGGGTGTCCACATACCTGTGTCTGAAATCTCTTATCACTGCTCACTGCTCCCCTGTCAATATGCATGATCCTAGGACTTGTTTGTATGCTTGGAGTAACCATCATTTCTCCTTTGAGTTCATTCTCCAGCCTCATGAACTCAAGGTGTGTTAAGGTCTTTGAGAGACCTTACACTTGGCTTGCCATAAGGCAGCCATCCTCCTTGCTCTGATCAACCTCTCCTATCTGCAACTGCTCGATCTTCCTCATCCATACTTGCTTCTTGGCATCCGTGCTTTGAGCATTTGATCCTTCATCTGTACTGGCTTTCCTTGATGAGCTGTATAGGTAACTTCTCAAGTGTTGTTTTCGGGTACTCCAACAATCTTGAGCTTTATGCGCAAGGCCACTGCAACTATAACACCTCATCGTACGACAATGTGCAGCAATGTGACCAACATCTGACTGAGCTGTTGGAACTTCCAACACTTCTTTGATCAACTTCATTTCTCCATGCTTGAGAGTGTCCCTGACTGTAGGCATTTGATTTCTGATCTTCAAATCTTCTTGTTGATGTATATGAAGTACTCCTTCTTGGTTGGCTTCTTTGACTTGCACATTCTTGGGCTTTGTGGCCAAATCCACTGCAGGTGTAGCATCTCAATGTGTGACATGTGGCAGAAACATGTCCGACTTGATTACATGTCCAACATCTGATTGAGTCATTGAGGCTTCCACCACTTCTTCTTTCTTAGAGTCTACAATCCACAACTTTATGACCAAAGTTAGAACAAAAATAACAATAACCATTGAAGCCACTTTCATACCTGGGTCTTGGAGTTGTTTCTTTTATGAATTTGCTTTGAGGAATAGACTTAACTCCTTGTTTCATCTTTGAACTTCCAAAATCCTTGTTGTCATGTGCAGGTGCATGGGAAGCAGCTTTGGACGTTGATGGACCTGCTTCTGGAGTCTTCAGAGACCAAGTGTTATCTTCAAATTTTTCTTTGTTCTTCTTGTAACCAAAACCAGTTTTGTCGAGTGGAGATCTTTGGCAATCTAAGATCTTATCTAAGACAATTGAACTATCCTGGAACTTGGCAGAGCTGCTGTTGAACTTCTCATGATGCTTTGATTTTTCAATCTTCTTTCTGAGATTGACAATCTCAAACTCATGCTTCTGATTTGTCACTTCTTTTTCTTCCAATTGATCTCTTAATGCTTCTTCTATTCTCTTGGCTTCTTATAGCTAAGTTTTCAGATCAAGATTTGCCTCTCTTGCTTCTTCAAGGATTTTTGAATCTTTAACATGGTTCTTTTGTTCTAGGGTTAGATTGATCAAATCAATCTTTAACTTTTCTTTTTCTTCTTCCTTTTGCTTCAGCCATTTCAGCCAACCTACTCCTTTATGCTTAAGTTTCTTAAGCAACTCCTTTAGTTCAACATTCTGCTTTTGGAGATAATCCATATAATCAAAGGTTGTCGTCCTAAACATCTTGTAATCAGATTGATTAAGATCAACTTTGTTCAAGAACCAATCAGCTCTGAGATCTATGTTGCATACATAGTTTATAATTCTCTGTTTAGCTTTCAACGTTGCTTCATCATCATCTGCAAAAACCTTCTCAATTTCATCACACAAGCTATCATAATCACAAGAGTTCATACCTTTACTTGAGTCCTCTTCTTGTTTGAGCTCTTCTAGGGGCTTGTCTTCTGATTCCTGATCTGTCTTTTCGGGTTTTGGTCTCGCCTTCTGATACTCACTTTCCAACTTGAACCATAGGTCTTTTGCTGAAGTGTTCTCTCCTACACTTTCCTTCACTGAGTTGGGAAGTCCATCCAAGAGGAACTTCAAGGCTGTAATGTTGTCCTTCTTTGCTTCCTTCTGTGCAGCTGTTTTTCCTTTCTTGTGTGATGGAGCGGGTGGATTGATAACAATTTCCCAAATACCGAACTTCTTCAGATAAGCCTTCATTTTGCTCCTCCAACTGAAATAATCTGTAATATCAAGTATAGGCACGTCATTGCTTGATGACTCTTTCTTTTCCTCCATTGTGTCTAAGGATCTCCTTCAAGCTTGCTATGCTTGTGACGAAGGCCGGCTCTGATACCAATTGTTAGACACTGAGAGGGGGGGTGAATCAGTGTAAAGCCGATTTTAATGCTTCTCTTAGCTTATCACAATTAACTACCAATTTATCATTCTATCAATCTCATAATCATTTCATAAACATCTTTCACTTCATCATTCACATAGCATAAGCATTTGAATCATCAAGAACCATAACACAAAATAACACAACACCATATAATTTTGTAATCTTTTTGTATTAGTTTTGGTCCGGCTATAACCGTGAGGTAAAATCAGCACCTACTGATATAAAGACCACCTACTCTTCATCCAGGACCCTGCCTGGTTTTCTTAGACCCTGCTAAGAAGGGGTTTGAGGTATCATAACCTCAAATGCAAGTCAAGCTTGCATTTACAATTTAAGCTCACTGTCTCAACACACTTTCATACATGTTACTGTCATATCATACCAGCACTTGTCTCTAGTCCACTTCAGCACCTCTTCAAGGAGCATTCATTAGCACTTCTTCATACAGTCACATTAACTCTTCATTCTGTCCAACAACATTCTGTCAGAAAGAATATCAGAGATTTATCATCATACTGTCCCTGACTTCATAATCTTCTGAGCACATCTTCATTCATGTCATTAATACTATCTTTCTGCTGCCTTAATCATCATTCTGTCAATCACCTTGATCAAACTTCAACTATGCAGACTCTCATCAACCTGCTGCTCAACCATCTCTGCTCATCATCCTCTCCTCGTCAATTTGTTCATCAATCTCTGCTGCTCATTGATGGTGTTGATCATCTGCTCAGCACTGCTGCTATACTGCCAAGTCTGCTTATCAACACTGCTTTTCAAGTCATCAAACATCAAGGCCTGAACATGTCATCATCAAGGTCTTGGATCATTGAACATGCATCTTCATGATAGAGTGTTCGTATCATCATCATAATGGATAAATCATTGCACATCACTGTTCCATCACTACATAAATCACAACACCGTACTATATGGATATTGTGTCATATCAACATCATTGTTTTGTGCATGCTACTGTATGTATTGGAGCTAGGTCATCATCCAAGCATCATCATCATCAATGTGCATACAACTGAGATATCATACCATACAAATATAGGGTAGCATCATCATGAACCATAGTTAGTACTGTAATGTAAATTGTGCATCATTACAACTTTCATAAGCTTCATACCTTGACCTTGAACTGTGTACATTATCACATTTGTCAAGACAATGTCTTGATCAAACTTCAACTGTCCATTCTGTAGCAAGTCATCAAGGTCTTGTGTTTGTTGTACAATGCCTCTGTACATTTATCACTACCACTGTATACACCCCACTGTATGTATGCCACTGTACTTCACATTAATTGACATTCATCACTCACAGAGTGAACATCATAGTCATTATCATGTACAGGGCATCATCATAGTTAGCAAGATAGCATACTTGTTCATCATAGGAATGCATCAATACAGCACTGTATTATCTTCATCATAGTAGCTAGGGTTTGTGTCAACATATCATCATCCTTATACAACTACATCGTCATTATGTCTTCATCATCTTATCAATGCAATACTGTGCTATACCACTGTATACATTTGACTGTATAGTATCATACAAACATACCTTGATCAGACCTCTGGATATGTCACTAAGAATGCTCTAAACTAGAAAACTTTGAATCTGTAGCAGCACTGTAAAGAACCCCAATCAAGTCACAATTGAGATGGAACTTCGAAACTGTTGACTTCTCCCTCAATCTTTTTAACCCAAACACAGACTGTAAAAGTACTTTAACTCTGATGTCTGAAAAATTTTACCCATGTCATTGAGTCATACCCATGTCACTGGCTGCTACAAGTTCGGGACTGGTGTACAAGTGTCCATTTTGGGACTGTGTGAGAGTAAGTGTTATGTGTGAAAGGTTTCCAAGAGAATTTGGGTGCTAGTCATATGCTGGTTACAACCCCAAGACAAAATCCATAATGGACTACAGCTCCAAAAAGTAAAGACTGTTTTCCCTACTGCTGCAACAAAATAGGGCCGCAATTCTTCTCCACGAATACACCCTTTGCTGCTGCTACATATCAGTCTTCAACTTTCTTGACTGTGATTGTCTTACCCCCAAATTCAGAGCAAGAGAAAATCACAAAAAATTAAAGATAAAAATCAGACTTTAAATTGTCTGCTGCTGCTTCCTTCAAGCTGTCTGAAATCAGAGATGGAGATCACCCAATTATCATTCACTTCAAAAAAAATTGTTGTTGTTTCTGTGTTTTTCTTCTGTGGACTGCTGCCACCGCAGTCTGCGTTTTTTTCCAGAGTAAACCATCCGAAAAAAATCACAGAGCAAGTTCCGAAATTCACATAAAAATAATGAAACTTGGTGGGGTATTTATACTCGTTTTCCACTAAGCCGACTTGGTATAATTTATATTTTAATTTTAATTTTTATCATTTTTTTGTTGTTTGGAGCCTACTTCAAGGTAAGAATTTTAATTTAAATTCAAATTTGTTATTTGAATTTTAATAGTCACAGAAACCCTTCCTTCAAGGGTCAAACCTTACCAGAGAATTGCATGTATTTCTTTATCATTATTCTTTTGCCACATCATCAACACCAAGGGTGTAATAGGTGTCCAAGTGCCCAATCACCATCATTTGCGTGTGGGTTCCTTCATCTTCCTTTTTCCCTAGGGCCATCCCCAAGGGTTACAAGACCCCAAATGCCCACATCATCTACATTTCTTCAAGGCCATTAAACCATCTAGTGTGTGGGTCAAAAGGCTTCTTCAAGGCCTTCTTTATCAAGGCAAGGGCATCCACCATATGTTAAAGACCATGCAAGGTCATCAATGACCACATCATCTTCATTAACAGTACTAGGACCATTAAGCCATCAATTTGTGGGTCAAACAACTTCAAGTGACTTCTTTAAGAGCTTCTTCATCAAGCAAGGGTCTTCATGGGTTTCTTCAATCACCTCAACCACACCGAGAGACCCCCAAGGTTCAAGATCCATCATGACATTACCTGTGGGGTTGCCAAACCTTCTCCTAGGGTACCATGACACCATCAGAGCATGAATAACCACATAATGGGTCATTAATGCTTCTCCAACCCATCTAAGGCTTCTCCATAGTCTGCAAGGGCTTCAAGACCATTTCAAGGGTCTTCAACACCATCAACAGGGTTTTCAACATCTTCAGCAAGGTGGTGGCATCAAGATCCAGTCTTGTGGGTACAGGGACCTTGTCAACTGGGTACAAGGTGCTTCAAGGCACAAAACCACTCTGTAAGGGGTCCAAGGCACTGCAAGGTACAAACCCACTCTATAAGGGGTCAAAGTACTACAGGTGGGACTTGGTGGCATCAATGACATCATGTGGGGCCATTGCAAGTCCATGTTGGCATCAATGACAATTTCATCAACAATCTCCCCATTTGTCATTGATGACAACAACTCATGCTCCCCTTTTGTCTGCATCTCTCCCTTTGTCTTCATCTCTCCCCCTTTGGCATCAATGGCAAAGGGTGTCCACATACCTATGTCTGAAATCTCTTATCACTGCTCACCGCTCCCCTGTCAATATGCACGATCCTAGGACCTATCTGTATGATTGGAGTAACCATCCTTTCTCCTTTGAGTTCATTCTCCAAGCTCATGAACTCAAGGTGTGTTAAGGTCTTTGAGAGACCTTACACTTGGCTTGCCGTAAGGCAGCCATCCTCCTTGCTCTAATTAACCTCTCCTATCTCCAACTGCTCGCTATTCCTTATCCATACTTGCTTCTTGGCATCCGTGCTTTGAGCATTTGATCCTTCATCTGTACTGGCTTTCCTTGATGAGCTGTATAGGTAACTTCTCAAGTGTTGTTTCCGGGTACTCCAACAATCTTGAGCTTTATGCCCAAGGCCACTGCAGCTATAACACCTCATCGTACGACAATGTGCAGCAATGTGACCAACATCCGACTGAGCTGTTGGAACTTCCAACACTTCTTTGATCAACTTCATTTCTCCATGCTTGAGAGTGTCCCTGATTGCAGGCATTTGATTTCTGATCTTCAAATCTTCTTGCTAATGTATATGAAGTACTCCTTCTTGGTTGACTTCTTTAACTTGCACATTCTTGGGCTTTGTGGCCAAACCCACTACAGGTGTAGCATCTCAATGTGTGAGATGTGGCAACAACATGTCCGACTTGATTACATGTCCAACTTCTGATTGAGTCATTGGGGCTTCCACCACTTCTTCTTTCGTAGAGTCTACAATCCACAGCTTTATGACCAAAGTTAGAACAAAAATAACAATAACCATTGAAGCCACTTTCATACCTAGGTCTTGGAGTTGTTTCTTTTATGAAGTTGCTTTGAGGAATAGACTTAACTCCTTGTTTCATCTTTGAACTTCCAAAATCCTTGTTGTCATGTGCAGGTGCATGGGAAGTAGCTTTGGACGTTGATGGACCTGCTTCTGGAGTCTTCAGAGACCAAGCGTTATCTTCAGATTTTTCTTTGTTCTTCTTGTAACCAAGTCCAGTTTTGTCGAGTCAAGATCTTTGGCAATCTAAGATCTTATCTAGGACAATTGAACTGTTCGAGAACTTGACAGAGCTGCTGTTGAACTTCTCATGATGCTTTGATTTTTCAATCTTCTTTCTGAGATTGACAATCTCAAACTCATGCTTCTGATTTGTCACTTCTTTTTCTTCCAATTGATCTCTTAATGCTTCTTCTATTCTCTTGGCTTCTTCTAGCTGAGTTTTCATATCAAGATTTGCCTCTCTTGCTTCTTCAAGGATTTTTGAATCTTTAACATGGTTCTTTTGTTCTAAGGTTAGATCGATCAAATCAAAGGTTGTCGTCCTAAACATCTTGTAATCAGATTGATTAACATCAACTTTTTTTAAGAACCAATCAGCTCTGAGATCTATGTTGCATACATAGTTTATAATTCTCTATTTAGCTTTCAACGTTGCTTCATCATCATCTGCAAGAACCTTCTCAATTTCATCACACAAGCTATCATAATCACAAGAGTTCATACCTTTACTGGAGTCCTCTTCTTGTTTGAGCTCTTCTAGGGGCTTGTCTTCTGATTCTTGATCTGTCTTTTCGGGTTCTGGTCTCACCTTCTGATACTCACTTTCCAACTTGAACCATAGGTCTTTTGCTGAAGTGTTCTCTCCTACACTTTCCTTCGCTGAGCTGGGAAGTCCATCCAAGAGGAACTTCAAGGCTGTAATGTTGTCCTTCTTTGCTTCCTTCTGTGCAGCTGTTTTTCCTTTCTTGTGTGATGGAGCTGGTGGATTGATAACAATTTCCCAAATACCGAACTTCTTCCGATAAGCCTTCATTTTGTTCCTCCAACTGAAATAGGCACGTCATTGCTTAATGACTCTTTCTTTTCCTCCATTGTGTCTAAGGATCTCCTTCAAGCTTGCTAGGCTTGTGACGAAGGCCGGCTCTGATACCAATTGTTAGACACTGAGAGGGGGGGTGAATCAGTGTAAAGCCGATTTTAATTCTTTTCTTAGCTTATCACAATTAACTACCAATTCATCATTCTATCAATCTCATAATCATTTCATAAACATCTTTCACTTCATCATTCACATAGCATAAGCATTTGAATCATCAAGAACCATAACACAAAATAACACAACACCATATAATTTTGTAATCTTTTTGTATTAGTTTTGGTCCGGCTACAACCGTGAGGTAAAATCAGCACCTACTGATACAAAGACCAACTACTCTTCATCTAGGACCCTGCCTGGTTTTCTTAGACCCTGCTAAGAAGGGATTTGAGGTATCCTAACGTCAAATGCAGGTCAAGCTTGCATTTACAATTTAAGCTCACTGTCTCAACACACTTTCATACATGTTACTGTCATATCATACCCACACTTGCCTCTAGTCCACTTCAACACCTCTTCAAGGAGCATTCATCAGCACTTCTTCATACAGTCACATTAACTCTTCATTCTGTCCAAGAGCATTCTGTCAGAAAGAATATCAACAATTTATCATCATACTGTCCCTGACTTCATAATCTTCTGAGCACATCTTCATTCATGTCATTAATACTATCTTTCTGCTGCCTTAATCATCATTCTGTCAATTACCTTGATCAAACTTCAACTATGTAGACTGTCATCAACCTGCTGCTCAACCATCTCTGCTCATCATCCTCTCCTTGTCAATTTGTTCATCAATCTCTGCTGCTCATTGATAGTGTTGATCATCTGCTCATCATTGCTGCTATACTGCCAGGTCTGCTCATCAACACTGCTTTTCAAGTCATCAAACACCAAGGTCTGAACATGTCATCATCAAGGTCTTGGATCATTGAACATGCATCTTCATGATAGTGTTCGTATCATCATCATAGTGGATAAATCATTGCACATCACTGTTCCATCACTACATAAATCACAACACCGTACTGTATGCATATTGTGTCATATCAACATCACTGTTTTGTGCATGCTACTGTATGGATTGGATCTAGGTCATCATCCAAGCATCATCATCATCAATGTGCAGACAACTGAGATATCATACCATACAAATATAGGGTAGCATCATCATGAACCATAGATAGTACTGTAATTTAAATTGTGCATCATTACAACTTTCATAAGCTTCATACCTTGACCTTGAACTGCGTACATTATCACACTTGTCAAGACAATGTCTTGATCAAACTTCAACTGTCCATTCTGTAGCAAGTCATCAAGGTCTTGTGTTTGTTGTACAATGCCTCTGTACATTTATCACTACCACTGTATACACCTCACTGTATGTATGCCACTGTACTTCACATTAATTGACATTCATCACTCACAGAGTGAACATCATAGTCATCATCATGTACAGGGCATCATCATAGTTAGCAAGATAGCATAGTTGTTCATCATAGGAATGCATCAATACACCATTGTATTATGTTCATCATAGTAGCCAGGGTTTGTATCAACATATCATCATCCGTATACAACTACATCGTCATTATGTCTTCATCATCTTATCAATGCTATACTGTGCTATACCACTGTATACATTTGACTGTATAGTATCATACAAACATACCTTGATCAGACCTCTGGATATCTCACTAAGAATGCTCTAAACCAGAAAATTTTGGATCTGTAGCAGCACTGTAAAGAACCCCAATCAAGTCACAATTGAGATGGAACTTCGAAACTGTTGACTTCTCCCTCAAGCTTTTTAACCCAGACACAGACTGTAAAAATACTTTAACTCTCATGTCTGAAAAATTTTGCCCATGTCACAGGCTGCTACAAGTTCGGGACTGGTGTACAAGTGTCCATTTTGGCACTGTGTGAAAGGAAGTGTTAAGTGTGAAAGGCTTCCAAGAGAATTTGGCTGCTAGTCATATGCTGGTTACAACCCCAAGACAAAATCCATAATGGACTACTGCTCCAAAAAGAATAGACTGTTTTCCCTACTACTGCAATAAATTAGGGCTGCAATTCTTCTCCACGAATCCACCCTTTGCTGCTGCTACATATCAGTCTTCAACTCTCTTGACTGTAACTGTCTTACCCCCGAATTCAGAGAGAGAGAAGATCACAAAGAATTAAAGATAAAAATCAGACTTTAAATTGTCTGCTGCTGCTTTCTTCAAGCTGTCCGAAATCAGAGATGGAGATCACCCAATTATCATTCACTTCAAAAAAAATTGTTGTTGTTTCTGCGTTTTTCTTCTGTGGACTGCTACCACCCCAGTCTGCGTTTTTTGCCACAGTAAACCATCCGAAAAAAATCATAGACCAAGTTCCGAAATTCACATAAAAATAATTAAACTTGGGGGGGTATTTATACTCGTTTTCCACTGAGCCGACTTGGTATAATTTATATTTTATTTTTAATTTTTATCATTTTTTTGTTGTTTGGAGCCGACTTCAAGGTAAGAATTTTAATTTAAATTCAAATTTGTCATTTGAATTTTAAATATTTAATTTGAATTTTAATAGTCACACAAAGCCTTCCTTCAAGGGTCAAACCTTACCAAAGAATTGCATGTATATCTTTATCATTATTCTTTTGCCACATCATCAACACCAAGGGTTTAATAGGTGTCCAAGTGCCCAATCACCATCATATGCGTGTGGGTGCCTTCATCTTCCTTTTGCCCTAGGGCCATCCCCAAGGGTTCCAAGACCCCAAATGCCCACATCAGCTACATTTTTTCAAGGCCATTAAACCATCTAGTGTGTGGGTCAAAAGGCTTCTTCAAGGCCTTCTTTATCAAGCCAAGGGCATCCACAATATGTCAAAGACCATACAAGGTCATCAATGACCACATCATCTTCACTAACAATACTAGGACCATTAAGCCATCAATTTGTGGGTCAAACAACTTCAAGTGACTTCTTTAAGAGCTTCTTCATCAAGCAAGGGTCTTCATGGGTTTCTTCAATCACCTCAACCACACTGGGAGACCCCCAAGGTTCAAGATCCATCATGACATTACCTGTGGGGTTGACAAACCTTCTCCTAGTGTACCATGACACCATCAGAGCATGAATAACCACAGAATGGGTCATTAATGCTTTTCCAACCCATCTAAGGCTTCTCCATAGTCTGCAAGGGCTTCAGGACCATCTCTAGGGTCTTCAACACCATCAGCAGGGTCTTCAACATCTATAGCAAGGTGGTGGCATCAAGATCCAGTCTTGTGGGTACAGGGACCTTGTCAACTGGGTACAAGGTGCTTCAAGGCACAAACCCACTCTGTAAGGGATCCAAGGCACTGCAAGGTACAAACCCACTCTGTAAGGGGTCAAAGCACTACAGGTGGGACTTGGGGGCATCAATGACATCCTGTGGGGCCATTGCAAGTCCATGTTGGCATCAATGACAATTTCATCAACACTTACGTGCTTTATAAGCCCTCTAAAGCATGTATTAATACTTACAAATTAGCAAAAGTAAAGAAACTGAAATAATATCACCTCATTAACCGGAACATATGCATCCAAGATCTACACAGCATGAGCCTCCAAAGCCTTTCTTTATTAAAAAATAGGTTGCATAAGAGCAACAAACATTACAATATTTCACCAGAGGTTCTCTACATCAATCATCCACCCCTAATAGAGCTCAAAGAGCCACTATTTATACAAAGAGAGAAGGCTAAAACCATAAAACCAAACTAAGAGTAACACTGGAGTAATTGAATGAGCTCGGCATGATGATTTGGAGTTGAACTGAGTTGTAACTGAGTGCTGGAGTAATGAGGGGGGGGTGAGGTGGCTCTTCTTCCCTCGTAATGATCACCCAACCAATAGATAACCCACACTTCAACCAAAAACGGATTTGACCAAAGAGGGCAAATTTCTGACTGATAGTTCAACTGCTACACTCCGATACTTGATCTGAAACTGACCGATATTGATTGGAATCATCATAAATACTCCGTGCCATGTCATTTAGCCTTTTATTTCGCTGAATTCAGATTAATTTGGAGAGATTTGGATTTTCTCCAAAATAATCATTTTAATTAATTAATCAATATTTTCCCCAAAACTGACATTTTTGAGAAAATGTGTGTTATGTGGCCGAATGATGATCTGAAAGTTGGATCTAGCTGGATGGCTGATCAAGAATGATTTTTGTTTTAAGGTTAGAGCCTTCAATCACTGAATTCGGGCTACGGATGACTAACTTATTACAATTTGAATTTTTCCATTTAATTTATGGAAAAATTTAATTAAAAACTTAGGGAAAATTAAAAAATTGAAAAATTAAAAATAAAAATTTAACACGTCCAGTAAAATTTTATCGGAAAATTTTTTGAAGGTCCTAGTGACTTAGGACATGACCATGCTCTATTATAATAATGTCTAGTAGGTTTATATATACTCAGTTGGGCTCTAATAACCCCCCAAGGCCCAGAATTCAAAATCGAGCATTCCAGCTTTGGAGGAAGCAGGAGAAAATCTCGCCAATTATACTCGGCTATAGGCAAAGCATAATTGTCAAAGGCAAAAAACTCCCTGGAATACCTTAATTGAAATTCTACGTCTTAGGAGACCGAACCACTCAAAACACCCTACTAGCACATTTTATTACAAACCCCGCGAGGCCATGGTCAAAATTATTCAAACAAAAACCTGACTAGCCAAAACTGGCTAGACACAAAGGCGGATCATCTGATACACTGGAATCAAACATTTGTCATGTTTGTCAACTAGCGGCTCCTCAGATAATCCAACTATGGTACAAAAAAGTTGGCAACAAATCCCACACCTTAAACATGGCTGGGAATCACCTTGATTTGTGGAAGTGATTGCTTTGTTTCTCTAATTCACTCCACTCTAATACGATGATGCCACACAATGCAACGTGAGGGCCCACGAGGTTGGAGCGTGAGCTTTAAATTTGGTCATTCGCTAGCTCCATAAAACAAGTTAAAACATGACGCTTTTTATCCTAAGTTTTATTTGCCTACCCCATAAAACAATTTGCCACCCCTTCCACATCATAAAACTTGATTTTTGACATTTGTCTCTAGTGCAATTTGTCGAAATTTAGCATTTTTTTAATGTTTTGTAGCATCTTTAGCAAAATAATGCCATACGGGACGATATAGCCACCCAGAGCACAAGAAAAGTGGGTCATGGGGTAAAGGAGGTGCTCTGAGATTGAAAACGAACCCAACCACACCAAAAACAGACTCTGAATCATACTTTTATCACATTTTGAATTTTTCCATTTAAACCATTAAAAAATGACCTAAAATTGTGGAAAAGAAAATACTTTTTCGGAAATTAAAAAAAAAGGGGGAACTAGTACATGTCCATAATGACTCAAAACCATGTCTAACGTGCTTATATACATTGACATATGAACTTTAATAGCCTCCCTGGGTTTAACCACCAAAACGAAAAATTCCAGCTTTCGAAGAGCAGTGAAAAACTCGAAAATTATACATCACTTATTCAACATTGCATGATTTACAAGGGAAAAAACACCTTGGAATGATCGTATTAATGGTCAAGTCCTAGGAAGCCAAGTCCTTTACAAAAAGTTTGTTGTGTTAAGACATTTATTGCAATGTCCCCAAGAGGTATGGACATGCATTTTATTAAAAACAGGGACCACAACTGGTCCTGATGTAACCATGAAACTTCTGAGCACTAACAATGAACAATTGACTTGTTCAATACTCTGGCGGTTCACTGGAAATCACCTAAATGCAACTTAGTGGATAACAAACCTTACATCATACAATTAATGAGTGCTCATCCTTTGGCCACTGACTACTTTATAACATTCGCTTTATTTGCAACAGTGTCTAAAAATACTTTTGTTTTGCTTGCAGGGCATCTATTTAGAATAACTCTAAGCTTTAATGCCTTAGTGTCTAAAGACACTCTTTGGTAAGACTACTTGTGTTCAAGACTTAGAGGTAGACTATCCCTGTGACAAGCATCACATAAACAAACACCTAGACACAATTTAGACATGGAGGCCTATTCCAACATAGAGGTGAAGGTGGGGGAAATCTTAGATGTCACTAGTCAAGTTACAAGTTGTTGGGTCCCAAAGAGCCCCTTTTTAACCACATCCATTATACCTTGTTTGTCTTGTCTTATTCCATTTTGTGCACCAAACAAACGTTCTTTCCTCACTTGAGCCCTAAATCTTCACAGGTATGATTAATTATTGTTTCATCTTATTTATGCTTATGATTGCTGTAATCAGGACTTTGCTCCTTGAATTATGCTAACACATTATGATTTTACAAAGATAGTGCAAGCTGTGAGAGAATACAGGTGTAGTAGTCTGAGTGGTCCAAAGAGGAGATGAACGTTCACTGCGAGTTGTGACCTACCAGTTCTATTTCTACATGCGGATCCAAACAAGGGTCATCATTCCACGCGGGCTGCAACAAACATGGCTACAACAGACTTAGCTGCAACAACGCGCCGCTGCTTAAAGTTAGTTGCAATCATCAGGGCATCTCTTGAATTGGTTTTGTTATTCATTTATTGGCTCGGGCAACAGAATTGCCTATATTCCTTGCTTCTATTTAATTCCACCCACAGCTGTAACAACGCATGTAACAGGGCATCCTGAAGATCGTAGATCTTCATGGATGCCCAATATTAGTGGGTGAGGGTTATGATTGTTGCGCCGAAAGGCGCTCTACAGCCCAGTATGGGGGAGATCTTGTCACGTGATGGAACGTGATGTAACGTTACTAACATGTCGGCAAAAAATAATAGTGAAAGTGAATATTATGGGGGAGATCTTGTCACGTGATGTAACGTGATGTAACATGATGTAACGTTACTAACATATCGGCAAAAAATAATAGTGAAAGTGAATATTATGGGGGAGATCTTGTCACGTGATGTAACGTTACTAACATGTCGGCAAAAAATAATAGTGAACGTGAATATTATGGGGGAGATCTTGTCACGTGATGTAACGTTACTAACATGTCGGCAAAAAATAATAGTGAAAGTGAATATTATGGGGGAGATCTTGTCACGTGATGTAACGTTGCTAACATGTCGGCAAAAAATAATAGTGAAAGTGAATATTATGGGAGAGATCTTGTCACGTGAGTTACTGACATGTCGGCAAAAAATAATAGTGAAAGTGAATATTATGGGAGAGATCTAGTCACGTGAGTTACTAACATGTCGGAAAAAAATAACGTTACAACGCTACATGAACTCATTTAAAGAGTAAGGGTACCTAAGACAAATGCAGCTGCCCTAATTCCGACATGCTTGGATGGTGTAGCAGGCCGACCAGCTGTATGCATACTCTGCCTGTTCGTGTATTAACCACGTTCAGTGCAAAACATAGAAATGAATTAAAAGAAGAAATAAAGGTGTAGCAGGCCGACCAGCTGTCTGCTTAGGGATTCCAGGCATAAAGGTGTGGGAAATGGAATGAAATAAATAAAATAAAATATGCTATATGCGGCAAAATCATGTGAGATGTCGTTGGGTAACTGGTATAAATATTTGTAAATACTGCAACAGCAGTGAAAGCAATTAGAGCAAATACAGATCATGGAGAAGCATCCCTTCGGAAAGCCTCTATCGATGAAGGAGCAATTTGCCACCTTCGAAATGCTTCGGTCGCTGTGGTGGCTGTGGTGCGCCTCAAATCTTCAACAGAATCGCCAGTTTCACTTTCGACTCACCAGATCATCTCCACTCCCCACATCTCGATTGTGAGAAGACTTCTACCGCCGATCGCAGGGAGCCTGAAGCAGAGCCTGAGCTTTAAGGTAACAAAGCCGAGAAGTGCGTGACCTAATCTTACACAAAACTATCCATATAAAGTTATAAATTTACAAGTTTTCTTTTTTTGAAAGTGTAAATTGTGAAGTTGCAAGGAGATATAGTGTCTTGGAGAGTTCTTAGAAGATTGGCGACAAATCCCATATCATTGTACAGTGGTAAGAGTTGACATTAAGGCTTTAACGCTGCACCATTTTGCATTGACTTATGTGTGACAGGATTAAATAATTGTTGATCTTGCGCTTGGCTTCAGCTTTCTTTATCCTTACCTGCTCATGAAATACAGGCAGGCATAGCTCATATTTGTCCATATCAGAGTCTGTTCTCATTCTACATTTTGGTTCTGCCTCAAATTCACATTTTTATTCTAACGACGGTGTCAAAATAGGTGTACAGGGGTTAGTGAAAGTGAAAGGACCAATACTTCGATTAAAAGCGTACAAATAGACTAACAATGGTTGGCAAAAATAAATCCCCAAATAAAAATAAATAGCTCCTGTTGGTACAGTACTGTACAAAAGAGAAACTGATCCGTAGAAATAATGTTGGCAACATAGTTAAGAAAATATGTACATAAGAGTGCATATAAGAGAGAAAAGAAGTTGTTTAAAGCATGAAACATGATGTCTGTTGAATTTGTGATTCTATTTTTGCCAAGGATAGTATTCACTGATTTTATTAAACTGCCTATATAATGGATACAAATCTCCATTACCCCAGTCATTGAACTTCTGAAGTGTTGGTCCAACCAACAAGATAGCCACTGCTTCTAAGTGAGGCATCTCCAAAATTGGATTCTCCTCCAACTGCAGATGCTGCAATATTCAAATGAGCATTTGATCAACTCTTCCAGATGCTCATGATAGTCACTAATAATATAACAAAGCTGACTAGAACTATCGGAACTAAGCAAAGAAGCAGTCGCCTTGAAATGCTAGCACTAATAAAGTATAGAGATCGAATCACTGAAGCAAGCCTGCGGCAGCGCTCTATTGTCTGTGCCCACGTAAATCGAACAGATTCATTTAATTTTTGGTTTACATGATTTGTAGATGACAGCAGGCTACAGGGTACTACTACTCTCTATTCCATTCGGTTCTTGGTTTTTTATAATTAAACATATTCGGCGGAGAAGATGAGTCACGAAAGGACGTTCACATACACTGAAGTTTGGAGGTGTGAATGGGTTTGCATGTACTTTGTATGTACAGGTAGCAGATAATCAGGCCTGGCTAACATACCTGCCCCATGGAACGTACTTTGTGTTTTTTCCCGTATTTTACGATTTAGTATTGACGACGTCAGTCTAAACTGACGCCTAAAATCGTAAATTGACGTCAAAATTTTAGGGTTTTTCTAATTAAATGTTTAGTAAATAAATATATTACATATAAATGCTAAACAAATATTCTGATAATATCATGAATAGAAATAGGATTTGGGATTTGACATTAATTTTTTTTTCAAAGTATAAAAAAACTGTTCTTGGTTATTCATTGAAGGTAACAAAATTGGGATTTGACATGACTTCTGAGTTTGTGAATTTGTCTTCCACTTAACACAGTTAACAAAGCTTGCTGGATAGTTTAGAAGGGTTTAATACTTTCAAAAGTTTGGCAGATGCTTTTATCATTTTTTACTAGCTAATTGTCTCTTATTTTTTTAAGTAAGATTTGTATATCAATTATACTTCACCCAAAAAAACATTTAACTTGAAATAACTGAATATTTTAGTGATACACCATTCTGTATTATATAAGTTGGATTACCATGAAGGAAGAGAGAATCGGTGGGTTGAATTCAATATGGTTTCTTCATTCATTGAAGAACTTACTAGATCGGCAGTAATAGAAAGATTCAGAGATCTTAGGCACTGTATCAATGAAGTTGAAAAAAGTTCAAATCAATCTTTCTCGTAAGAAGAATTACAAAACTTACAAAAAGAGTTAATGATTGAGTTGTTGAAATTAATAATTTTATTTGAAATTTATTAAAAAAAAACTATTTTAATCCTACAAACTCGTTTTAATATTATTTATCTAAATATATGGTAAAAATGAATTTTTTCTTTATAAAGAGTTATCAAAATATTTGAAGTGGTAAGTTTTCCTTGATGAATCAACCTACATTTACACTATTTCAAACCCTTGCACATCTTTAATAGGTGTCTTCAAAGTTACTTTAACTAAAATTATGAAAAAATTAGACACCAGCAGCGCTGTTTTAAAAGTAGATTGATTTGAAATGTTAATAAAATACTCTTAACAATGTAGGGTGATGTGAATGACACTTAATAGACATAGTGGATAATCGATATGAAATCTAAGATTGACAATAGAATTTGGAATCAAATTTCAACCATGTAACAATGGCGGCGAAAAATCATAGAAATCGTTTTGTAGATATGGTAGGCGAATCCCTCTAATTCCTGAGTGGATTTGATTCTAATTACTGGAAACTAAATATAGTAAGCTTACATGGAAGTGAATTTAATTCTAATTACTGAAAACTAAAGATAGTAAGCTTACATGTATATATTCCCTCTGCACATTCCGCAAAAATTTGGCCTTGCACATGGTTTTAAAACCATGTGCAAGGCCTCCAAAACAACCATG
>LPNX010996169.1:81701-103949 GCA_001517045.1 Pseudotsuga menziesii | reverse complement strand
AAACTGCCATGCAAAAATCCCTATTTTATAGGAAAAATTAGGGTTAGGGTTTGCGAGATAGAATGAACACTTACCACTGATAAGCCGGTCTGAACTACTCTAGAGAAAGTCTGCCAATACTGCAAGCTGGATCGGAGAGGATCTGAGCTCCTCTGCTTCAGGTGGATCCCCCAGCAGCAAGACGCCCAAGTAGGAAAGTGTGACGCCCTCAAGGAAGGAGGTGTCCGATCGGACTAAGAATTTGCAGGACTGGTAGCGGTTTAGTGTCGGAGAGAATGCCCGGACCATGCGAAGGTTTTGAGATCTCTAGGTAGGGTCGCGAATCACTTCAAAGAGGCAGCTACTCACCCCCTGGAACCCCGAAACGACTGATAACTGCTTCGGATGAGCACTGATGGATCTGAAACTCACTGGTACCGGAGTATGAAGCTAATGATGAGAATGGTGCCTGAGTTTCGGAAGGAAACTGAGATCTGAAGGCCCAGCAGCTAATTAGGGCTTTTGGCTGAAAACCCCCTCTTACGGCTGCACACGCGTCCCTGCAACGATCTATACCATATACTAGATAACTGATGAATGAATGAAGAACAAGTGGTGAACCTGTATGGCTTACCCGGAATAAGACTAGGGCAGATGTTTCACTGCCGAAATCCTGTTAGCTGAAGACTCCGTCTCCAACCCCAACTGCTGTGCTGCACGCTGTGCTGCTATCCAAGAGCTCCCAAAATAATCATAATCAAAAAGTGAAGTCTCCTCTTGCTTTCTCCTCTATTTATAAAGTTCAACTGCGCAAAACCCTAATCTTTGACCTAATTAGGTCACTTTATCTTCTAATTTGCCGTTGACTTGCATGCATGTCACTTTATCTTCTAATTTGCCGTTGACTTGCATGCATGTCACTTTATCTTCTAATTTGCCATTGACTTGCATGCATGCGGAGGGAGACTTTAAATAGTGTATGCATCATTAAAATAATGCTGGGATGGCATGCATGAGGGTTCGCATGCATCTCACTTTTAGGGTTTGCATGCATGTCTTTTTTTTTAGGGTTCGCATGCATCTTACTTTTAGGGTTTGCATGCATGTCACTTTTGGGAACATTACAGTCCTCCCTTGCCAAAGATTGCTTGTCCTCAAGCAATGCCAACGCAAATCCACAATCAATCAACTGAACCAACTGAATCCGAGGATGATCCCAGGGTCCCAAATTATCCTAGGAGATCTGCAGCACCCTCTACTCAAAACACTGCACTGTACGGTACCATCACTAGAGACCTCCTGAAAGCACCCTCTAGCAGTCACTAACTGTCAGTCACTCTAATCCCAGGGTCCCAAATCAATCTAAGAATTGCAGAGGTCAAAATGCATCCATCACTACCTTGCGTAGTATCGACACAAGGAGCATCATGTAGACTCCCAAGTAACACCATCCCTTCATGTATCATAGTAGCAGCAACTCCATAGGTTTCACCTGTCCATATCTCCCTTGATTGCATTGCTAACATATCGATTTTCCCATCTGGTTGCATTCCATTAACTGCACCTAGCTTTCCAAAATAATCATAATCAAAAAGTGAAGTCTCCTCTTGCTTTCTCCTCTATTTATAAAGTTCAACTGCGCAAAACCCTAATCTTTGACCTAATTAGGTCACTTTATCTTCTAATTTGCCGTTGACTTGCATGCATGTCACTTTATCTTCTAATTTGCCGTTTACTTGCATGCATGTCACTTTATTTTCTAATTTGCCGTTGACTTGCATGCATGCGGAGCGAGACTTTAAATAGTGCATGCATCATTAAAATAATGCTGGGATGGCATGCACGAGGGTTCGCATGCATCTCACTTTTAGGGTTTGCATGCATGTCATTTTTTTTAGGGTTCGCATGCATCTTACTTTTAGGGTTTGCATGCATGTCACTTTTGGGAACATTACATACAGCAATGTGGTGTGACAGTCGATTGTGTAGGTTAATTTCCTTTATGCATGTGTGTGATAGCTGTAACAGTCAAGCTCTTCCTCAGTTCCTTTCAATTACTTGTCTTGCTTAGGTTTGCTAATTCAGGTAGACTATAACTTAGAGCTGTTTGATTCAATTCCTGTTATTTCTTATTCCAGATTAAGGTTGGATTAAACTAGTCACAATGGATTTGCATATAGTCTGGTAAATTAGGATTTAACTTTCTGCAAAAGTAAGTCTAGATATTTATTTCATGAATCATTCATTGTTGGATTGAAGTTGTAGGAAGTGATTGCAATTCTGAATTCTTAGATAGGTAGTTTAGATCAGTTTAATTATGGGAGGAGTTTGACTAAATAGATAAGTAGGACAGTTTATTCAGTTCATCAACTACTTAGTGTTTAAGCACAGACAGTGTGAATTATCTTTGAAATAAAAAGACTTCCCTGGGTTCACAATTTATATTGAGCATTCTACATGATGGTTTTAATTAACTAGCATATAGAGTGACCAACACAAGTCAAGGTTAATCAACAACAAGGGAAGGCAACAGATAGACGAAGACAATGAAGATGGTGCCAAGACTAGCAAGTTGTGTCCCTAAAGGGAAATGACCAAATCCATACTACAAGTAGGGCAAGGGCAATGAGTATACAAAGAAATATCTTGGATATAACAACTAGATCATTTGTACTTTCATATTCCAGGTAAAACCAAAATAAGGTATCGCCTAAGTTGCTAGGAAACTTGGGTACGGGAACGGGGAAGGGGACGCCACTTTTTGAAACAAGGGACTTAGGTACGTCGGGGTACTATATATATATATATATTATATGAAATAAAAAATTAAATCATTTTCACTTGTATTCAATTTCAATAAGTAACATGCACATTGCTTCAAAGTTCATAAATCTTTGATATAAAGTGGAAACTACATATGAACCTTAAGTATAAACATGATATCAGATAATCATAAGACATAGACCAAGTGGAAATTCAAGTTATTGTTCGCATATTCATATCAATCATAATTCATCATTCATGATATATGTCCAATCACAATGTCAAACACCAACAGGAAACAAGTCGACATCAAAAATTCAAAATGCAAAAAACATTGAACAATGAACAATGAATAGCTTAACCACACAAATTGTAGCCTGTTTGAGCTTCAACTCTCAAGCATGTTGCATTGTAAAGTCGCCAGTTTTGAATACAGGTTGTAAGAAAAGGATTATTGTTCCTGAATTAAGCTTTTTATATTTAAATTTCCAGACTGGCTCATGTCTTTCACATTTTAATCATTTCTTTTGGTTGAAGTTGATTTGTCATTGTCATTTAATTGAATATGTGTATGTTTGTATTATGTAATACCCCGACGTGTTGAGATATCCTGTATTGTGAACATCTGAAAGTTGTTTTCTAGCATTAGTCATTAGTGATTGAACTTTGATATCAATTTACAATTAAAGGATTAAAAGTAAATGTGCAAAAACAAGAGACATTTGCTCTCTAATTATATTCTAAAAGATATTTCATGGAATGCTTTGTACAATGCTAACATTTGGAAGTTTAGATTGTTCTATTTGGGTTGCAGCTGAGACACAATGGTCATGGTTGTATCATTGTTTCGCATCATTCTTTAGTGGTTGAACTTTGACATAAATTTACAAGGAAAAAATGTGCAAAAGATTAGAGAGACTTACTCTAATCAAATTTAAAAATATTTTTGTAGTTTCTCCTCTCTTTGTTGTCACAGGCTTCGACTGAAGACAATGTGTGCATTGGGAGAGTGGAAACACCCACGGGGTGTTAAGAGGGTAGGGTAACCCATTCCCACCCCGTCCCTCTTCATAAAAGGAAAAAAAAATATAAAAATATTTTTTTTTTTAAATTTTCACAAACAAAAGTTTCCTTGAAGTCCCCAAAATTGGGGGACGAGGTCCCCTGAAGTCCCCAAGTTTCCTGTTTTTTATCAAAAGGTTTCCGGTACTCGAGAACTTCAATGGGGACTTCAGGGGACATCTGTGAGGTCCTAAACCGGTTTTCGAGACTTGGGGATGGTACCCGGGACGGGGATGCGAACCCAACCCCTGGGGATGGGTACCCCTACAACACGAAGTATCGCCAACATACAACCACTATCAACTAAGTCTCACTGCTAAAATAGACAACAGAGCAACAACAAAATCCATATGCACAAATCTATAATATCGCCTGGTTCATATACCTGCACTGGATCTGAAACCAATTTGAGGATCACTGAAACAACTGTTGCTGCGACATATCTTGGGCACTGTAATAATCTCTGCTCTGGGTCATGAAAAATGGCTAACTGAGTCATCGAATCTGGGGTGACGAGGCTCAATCATGGCATAGAACTAGTTAATCTGGATGCTCCGGATCTGTTGAAAGTTGGAGATCATCAACTGGTGGCTCATCATCTGTTGATATCAAAGTAAAGGACTGGAAACAAAGCCCACTTCCCATCCCCCCCTGGGGGGAACTACGTCAATGCCTTTTTTCGTGATTTTTTAAAGTTTTAGTTAGTTTAATTTTCATTCTTGTTTATTTGTTTATTTTGTCAAAGGAAAGGAAATACTTACCCCGCACTCTCCTAAGTATCCCGAAAGAGGGAAAGAGATCCGTGGTAGGAACTAATTATAAAAAAATTTCCTTTGTCTTTTCTGTAGGCTCTAAAATTAACTTGGCGGTGCTCTCTCGTGTATCCTGAAAGGGGGAAAGAGACTCACAGCCATGAGTAGTTAGTTAATAAACATCACATTCAAATTTTTAATAAAATTAACGAAGGCTCCTTCCCCGTATGCTTTGAACCGCTGCAACTTGTTTGATCAGCTGGGTGTACCAGAAAGGGATATGAGTGACTAGAGTAATAGGAAAATCCACATGAGCCTGTTTCTTGAGAAATCGAGAGGGAGCAAAGGGTGAATACCACAGAGTCAGGGGGCTACTCCAAGTGGGTTATGCCTCGCCTTGTTGGACACTTAGTAAAGTCACTTTAGTGCTAATTTCAAGAGAGCTTGCCTTATTGAGCCAAACCCAAAAGTAACCCACTCTCTTAATCACTCATTTAATAAATCTAAAATTTACCAACCGAGACAATGCAACACTTTCACCGAGACTACACTAGCAACCCTCATACACAAGCATTTTCTTCATTGGCACTGGTCTACTTTACTTTCTTTTGCATAGGTCCAATTTTGCAAGGTCTCTTGAATAATTTGTATATTTTTCTAAATTTGCTATGAGTAATTTATTTGCAATGATTAGTCGGTAACATTTTAATCCATTTCATTTCAACTTCTAGAATTGTTGTTGGTTTACACTTTCATAGATTAAAACAACCATAGATTATTTTTATAGGGACCACCCCCCTTGGTTTCGCTAGGAGTTGGCCTAGACTAAGAAGTCGAGTATCAGGTGACACCACTTGGCTTGAGCTTGCCCCCAAGGTCGCACCCAATGGCTTGAAGATTTCTGCCACGTGACTCGAGGTACAAATTAGGCGGCAACAGAGACAAATCTTGACAATTGTCTTTTGTAATATCCTTTTTTCTTGAATTTCTCATGTGAATCCATTTTTTTTGTACTGTTAGCAACAACTAATCTTTACAAACTTTGATGTATGGCAACTTAATTTCAAAACTTATTTTTGTTCTATTGCCGCTTAAAACACACTTGACTATGGAAAAGTCTACCAACCACTAGGTGTGTTCCTGAGGGAAACTATGAGTTTAGAACCTAATGTCACCTTAGTTCTTAACTCCTTCATTTAGACCCAACTCCTAAAAGAGGTCTAGGGGGGTAGTCCCTATTTACTATGTTTCAAAGGTGGTGTTTTAGGAGTTAAAATATGAATAAATTAATTTAAACTTTATGGCAATAGATCATGCATAAATGCAAATATTTCAAATGAAAGGAAAATCTTTCTTTATTCGTAAATCAAATATAATTGCAAGAAAAATATAGTAGTACTAAACTAGTGCCTATCTAAACCGGGCTATGGAGTCACAAGTAAATATTACAATAAAATTGCCAAAATGCACAAACTACTCTAAATCGTTCGTTCACCACAATAATCAAAAGACCACATTCATCAAATGTAGAATACTTTAAGCAAATGAACTAAAGTGTACGAGATGAGCTTGACGTAGAACTGAACCAAATAAACAATGACTGCAATAGTAAATAAAATGAAAGATCGTGATGTTGTGCAAGTGGTCCAATAGATTTTAATTTATTTTAATGTCTTTCTTTAACTTAGGGGATTAATGTGTTTGCATGAGAAAATAAACCAACTAACTAATGTGTCTACCTCCAACCCTTATCCCTCAACTAAGAGAAACTATTGGTGCTAAAAAAGAGAGCACAAGGCTCCCTCCTAACTCCACAAGTCAGTCCCAAGAACTAGTCGGGTGTTCAACAGGATGGCACAAAGTGCCACGATGCCCCCAACAACCTCTACCCCTCTAGCTCCACACACTAATCATCTTTTCTCAATCTTGCAATAATGGATTGAAATGACTATTATTCTAGCCAACTCGAATATTCTCCCTTTCTTGTCAGCCAGGGTTGGACCAACTGACAAGGGGAGGGAATATGGGGCGAAGACTGGGGCAAGGTTTATTTTAAACGAAATGAAGAATTTAATAATTATTAACAACGCAAGCCAGCTTGATATTGCAAGGGTGGCGTAGCCAACTCACTTGCAAGGTGTGGGCAAAATGAGATTGAAATAAAATCGAATGCTAGTCGGCACAATTTTGCAAGGATGGCATATCCAAATCACTTGCAAGGTGTAGGAAAAAAATAAATAAATAAATAAAATGAAACTCTAACTAAGCTAAACCCAAGCCAATCAACAATTGCTTCTAGAAAGGTGGGAAAGCCCAACTTCTTTTGCATACAAGGATGGCAAACAAGCAAAACTTCAACTTAACATAAAATGCAAAATATGAAATCAAGTCCAAGAGACTCTCTTGGACTTGTCACAATGGCAGAAATTTCAGCATAAAGAATAAGAGGAAAGAAGTGCAAAAAAACATGTTTTCACCCCTTCCTTGTGATGGCCTTGAAGCTTTTCCTTTGGAGTAGCCTTTGCACCCTTATTGGCTGAAATTTGACAGAGTTTTGCCTTATTTTGTTACCAACCTGTTAAAAACCAGCAAACAGAAAATGATAAAATGTGCCCAAAATCACTTTGGGGAAGGTAGTATGTTAGTGCAATATACAAAATTTACACAAAGTTGCCAAACGAATAATGTTGAAAGAACTTCAGCATAAAATAGTTAAAATCAGATTTGAAACACTCAAAAAATTAAAATTAAAATGCAAAAAGTTGTATGTAAAGAAAGAGAAAATTGGTCATTTCTTCTTCAAGAAGTGAAGCAATGGGGCATCCAACCGAGGAATTTCACTCTTCAATCCAAATAAAATGCAACTTATAAGATTTTCACTACACAACTACTAGAAGGTGAGAATCAAATAATGAGCAAAGAAATCATAAACTTCAAACTAGAAAAATATATGAACTTCTTTTGCTACAAGAATAAAAACTCACAAAATTTATGGAATGCAAATACCATAAATCTTACCAAAGAAAATTAGTATGCTTCCTTGGCCAACCAAACTTGTGTAGCTCCTTAAGAATGGAAGCAAATCATCAATGAAACTAATGCAGAGATTATGCAAACCTAGGATGCTCTCTGATAGAGAGTGTTCTTGACTTGTGTTTTTGCAAGTTCAAGAGTCTTACTTAATAGTTAATTGATTAAATAAGCACAACAATTAAGATGAAAGTGGTTGATGGAACTCTCCGACAGAGAGCACTCTTGATCCACCTTATGGTGAGATTCAAAAGATTTAAGCAATTGATTTACTTAGGAAGATAAACAATTAGAATTTGAAGTAATCAACTCATTCAATGCATTAGATGTGATAGATTAATAATTAATATTCTAAGCATAAGACGCAAATTATGATGTAAACAAGCACATCTAATCTAAGCATGTGAAAGATTGACACAACACAATCCTCCCCAAATGAGGGAGGATGGGAGTGGAGACTTAAAAACCCCACTCAAACAAAAGATCTTTATTAAACTTTATACAATATGCCTTAAGGATTTTAATCCTTGAAAAGACTTTTCAGATAAAATCAAAACAACTCTATTAAGTATTAGGATTTGTAAAAAGGAGAATGCTTTTACTTGAAACTTTAAGATCTTTCTGAAACCTGTGAAAAAGGAAAAGATAAGAATTTTGAAGAGAGCAAAAGAGCAAAGGAAAGAGGACTGAAACAAAAGAAAATGAGGGAAAGAAGGCAAGAAAACCAAGAGAGGGTCAAAACCAAATAAATGGAAGAATGGGGCAGCCAACTATGAAGCTAAAAGATGATAAGAATCGAAGAAAACAAGGCAGCGAAAGAGAAAACAAATGGCTGTCATAAAAACTACAAAACAGGACAGCGAACAAAAAGTGGCCAAAAAGGCCAATAACAAGGTTGAAGAAGGCTAAAAAATTAGGGCAAAAAGAGGCAAAAAAGGAAGGAAGACTAGGGCAAACTAGGGCTGTCCAAAAAAGAAGAAGAAGGAAGGTAAAAGAGAGCAATAACGGGGCAGCGATAAAGAAGAGGTAAAAAGGGCAAAGCAAAGTAACTTGTAGAAAGGGGATTAAGAAGAGGAACAAAGGAAGGTCTTTTGCAACTTATCTATTTAAATTTTTACCAACTTTTTCGCTTAACCTGTCATGAAAAGTGAGAAATCAACAAGCTTCTTTCCTGCAAAATGGCGGATTAGACAATACAATACACTATGAAATTACAATTTAATACTTGCACAAGATGGGACTTGTTGCCGCCTAATACACACTTTAAGACACAGGAAAGTCACAACCTACTATGTGTGTCCTTGGGGGCAAGCGAGAGCTGGGGACCACTGTCACCACAGTCCACAACTCCTCCGTTTAGGCAAGATCCCAACAGAGCCAAGGGGGGAAGTCCCTACGGAAGACTAAGTTCCAGTTTTATTAATTAATTGCAAATTAATTAAAGGGATCTTTTATTAAGATTGAGGCTAAGGTTTTGAGAGATGACAGTCAAACCAATGCAAGATGCAATATTTAAATGATAGTCAATCCTTTTATTTATAACCAGTGCCTAAAGAATGGAGTCAGAGAATGCAACTTTCAATGGGTGCAGTCTAAGTTAATTATCCCACAGGTTATGTTGTCTAACAAATGAGATGAATAAACAAATAAATGATACAATAATGAATCAAGCTACCTAAGCAATGTACAGATGATCTAAATTTATCAGTATAAACAAATGAACAAGACTTACAAGTTATAGACAAGAGATAGCAGAAGGAAAATGCCTTAAATGAAAATCAACAGTGAATGAAAAATGGAAAGACTTTTAAGTTGAATTACTTGAAGCAGTTAAACAAATGTTAAACATTCACCACATAAACAATTGCAGAACTGAAAAGTAAATGAAGAGTTAAAGTAAAGTGTTGGAGTGCAATGCTGAAGTGGAAGTGTGCTAAAATAAAAAAATGTTATAGGACCGGTTTTGCAATGTCTCTTGGTTTATTTTAGGTAGATTTTATTAATGTTTTTCTTCTTGAAGTTTAGTTTTCAAACCGGTGGTGTGACTACCCCAATCCAGTATTTCTCAAGTCAAAGAGGGAGTGCTATTGTGCTCAACAAAGTGGGAGCAAAGCCCACCCGTAGCTCACAGGTCAAACCCCAATGCCCTGGTGCTCAACAAGGGGGACGTAGAACGCCTAGAGACCCCCCACGGTCTTCTACCCCAAGTCGCCTCCGAGGGCACTGTTTTTAATCAACAGGAAAAACAGCTAGATGGATGCCTATTAAACTAAAACTCCTCTATCCCCTGTCGTATCCCGTGAGTACCCCGAAGGGTGATAACCGAATAGAGGAACAGGGGCTAGTGAAGTTGTTGTTGGTTAATTTTAGGGGTAAATTTTAGTCTTGATGATTAGCATACAAAGTTTATTTTAAACTATCAATAAGATCAACCAAGCGGTATCCCTTATGGGAGGTGCTGGTACTTGATCTTGGACTTGGAAAATAAAATGTGTTGATTGTAGTAGAAAAAATAAAGTTGTTTTAACTAAGCTAAGCCCCCACTTCTCCTGTTTTTCATATCCAACTTGAAGACCCTAAAGGGAGATGACAAGTGGATAGAGGATACACCAGATAGGTGGGTTGTATGATTACTTCTTTGACAGAAAATGAAAATTAAATCTAACTACTTTGAACAGAAAATTAAAAGGAAAAACGACTAACTAAAGCAATGTACTAACCTCATAGCAATCTCTGTTACAGAGATGGTGGTCTGTAACAGAGATGGTGAGTAAACAGAAATAAAACTGATTATCCTAACCACACAACAATCTCTGTAACAGAGATGGTGGTCTGTCACAGAGATAGGTGGGTAAACAGAAAATAACTTGCAAATAAAACTAACTCTAAGCAACTACTTATACAAATTTACAGCAGAGAAATACCCCAAAGAGAACTTCTCATTTGGAGTTTACAATGTAATAGAAGAGAGAGAAGAAGTGTAGTTTAGGGCCTCTTTTGGACCAAGTTTTTGCTGGTTTTTTCTGGGCAATTTAGGGCAGCATAACCCCCTCTTTCTGTGCACAAAACCTGCAAAAAAATCAGCAACTTACTTGCTGGAAATTACTGCAGAAAACTGAAACAGAAAGTTAGAACAATTTAGTGTACAACCCAGAAATTTTACAGAAAAATCTGAACTTTAAAAAAAATGGAGAAACAAAAATTTTAGTGGCTGAAAGTGAATGTTTTTAGGGTAAAAACAACATATAAACAGCAGATTTATAAGCCTATACTAATATATAATGGATGAGGGCCCTAAAACAAGGGTTATATTCACTATACAGTGAATAAAACCCAATTTCAGGATAGGAAAAGAAAAATGGCCGAATTGAAAATAAGAAAAACGAAACCCTTGGAGGTGCCCTTCTTAGCTTGGAAAACCTGTAAATGAACTTATGAGAGAGTTGCAAAATGTAAGCAAAGAGGTGAATACCCAATAAATCTACCAAAATACTTTGATAAATCTTATTAAGAAACTCACAAATGGAAGCAGAAATACTTCTACTTACAAATCTCTCCACAAAATACTTTGTGGAGAGCTATCTAAGCTAATACAAATGCAAATCAAATAAATACAATACAAGTTACCTCACCACAAGATGCATGAAATAACGGCACAATATTCCTCAAAAGTATTCTTCTATTACAGCCCAACTAGGGCAAGATCCAATACAAAAAATGGCAAGAGGCTTGGGCCAAATGCTTGAGAGAAAAGAGAAGAGAGTAGGGAAAGATTCCGGCAGCATAACAATAGCATGAGAGATCCTCCAAATGAGGGAGTGAGACCCCCATTATATAGTTGAGGAAGACCCGAACCCCTTGAAGATCAATGGCCGAGATTAGATCTAGATCTAGGTTAAATCTCCACCACTAGATCTAGGTATTTGACTTAATCCAAGTCTTGATCCATGCCTCAACCCTTCTACACCCTTAGATCTAAGGTTTCCCACTTAAAAGTCATCCAAGCGCTAAGAATGGAGCATATTTTACAAGCCTTGGGCCCACTTCAAATTGGCGCCCCCTCCAAATGTGGCCGCGCTCCTCCAAATGTAGAAGCCCTCCATAAGCTAGTGCCCTCCTCTAACTTTGGCATGACACCCCCTTTAATATGCTAGCGCCCTCCATATTATGTTAGCGCCCCACTAAATCGCTAGCTCCTTCCTTTAAAATGGTGACGCCTCCACATGTGGGGTAGCGCCTTCCTATTGTGGGCGTCTTCTTTTATTGCTAGCGCCCTCATTATATGGTGGTTTTCACACTAGCGCCCCTCTAACTTTCTCTTTAACCTGGGTGCTCCACTTTAGTGAGGGTTTTCCACTTTTATGTCCTCTAGATTTGGCTTTGACCTTAACTTTTTGCTCAAAAATAATTATTCAACCTTTAGACTTAGGCTACAATAATATTTCACCTTAGATTTAATTTTCCAATTTAATTTTTAAATTTTTCCAATTTTGACTTAGGAAAAATTAAAAATAAACTTGAAAAAATTATATCTTAGCCATGGGGGGGTGAAATCATTTTGAAATCATTTTTCTTAGGCTTAGCAACCCCCAAACAAAATTACCATGGAATTATTTGATTTTTTACTTCAAAATCAAATAATGTGAATTTTTGACTTAGGGAAATTAATTAATTCCCTACGGGAGATAGACCCCTCCTGACGAAAATTGGTCTATCTCTTCAACCACTTGTCTGAATGACATGGGACTCAAAACAGTGGCCTAGGGGGTTTCATAGCAATTTACCTTGCATTCATAGCCCCTATTACAAAGTGCCAGTGCTTGAGCAATTACATTATTACATCAAAACTGAGTTAATTAACTACCAAGGGGTGAAATTAATTAACTAGGAAAAATAAATAAAAATACAACAACATAACGAAACTCCGCAAGACTCTATACAAATGTCTAGCATGGTCACGAACAACATTTTGACCCTTAGCCACCCCATGGACTTGACTGTTAGAACGCCCGTCACCACTTTGGAGGATTTTGAGTGAAAAACCAAACCAATTAAAATTGTTTACTCAACAGGATTAATTGGAAAGGGAAAAAACACTCGATGAGAGGACTTCCCTAACAACCAGTTCCATGGTGCGGCATCCATATCATATGACCCACGCTAGCACATATAATTACATTAATTTTCCCACGCAGGGGAGCGGACATTTTACAAAGGGGCAATTGCCCTGCAAAAGTGAAAAATCCTTAGATTTTTCCAAGGTACAATTTATACAATTATGTACATCTTCATGTACATGAAGTTGCCACCTAGTCGAAATAGGTGGGCAACAGGACTTTGGTACTACTTCAAGTATTAAACAGAATTAGATCTAAACCTTCGTAAGATGAGCTTTTAACAAAGGAAATTCTTAGATCTACAATAACAAGAGATATAAAGATGAGATTTAATGCTTAGATCTACTTGTTATAAAACAGAGAATCAAAGTAACCAAAAAGTAAAATTTTGTTTCCAAGGGTGAATGTAAAAGATGGAACCACTTGGATCTTTGAATCTCTGAAACCACCCTGGATCTCAATCAGTATGCAGTTGCTAGAAACTTGTTCTTGATTCCAAGAAAAGTAGATGCAACTTAGCTCATCCTTTTACTCAGTACAATGAAGTGATCTGCAATCAAAGACTTGTATGCTTGCCAAAAAAGGGGAATAGAACATGTACTATTTACTACTCTGAATCAAGAAAAACATGAGATATAACTAAATAAGACAATTCTCTTATAGATTTCGGAAAGTAAATAAGTAAATGGATAACTTGAAACTACAAATATCTACTCTTATGTGCTTATATAAGCCCTCTAAAGCATTTATAATTACCCATAGATTAGCAAACAAATGCAAGATTGAAATTGTATCACCTCATTAATCAAAGCATATGAATCCGGAATCCACACCACATGAGCCTCCAAAGCCTTTCTTTATTCAAAATGGTTGCATAAGAGCAACAAGTATTAGAATTATTCACCAGAGGTTCTTTGCATCAATCATCCACCCGAATAGATCTAAAGGAGCCTCTATTTATACAATGAGAGAGTGCTAAAACCCTAAAACCAAAAAACCAAACCTAACTGGCCTGGACACCAAATGGAGAAGCCAAACCTAAATTGAAGAGCTGGGAGTGAGGGGAGGCCTCCACCTAGGCAAGGCGCCCCCACTCCAACCCTGAGCACTAAAACCAATCCTAGCCTGAGCCCACACATGTGATGACGCCCTCATGAGGAGAGAGGGGCGTGAATAGGTAAAGGAGGCATCTGGATGTAGGTAAGCCCATCTTTTAGGTCTAGCTGGAGCCTGCGCTAGGTTTGGGAATCCCATTGATGGTGCAAGCTTCAGTCTTCACCTCGATCAAATCACCGGACCAATGAGTGCTCTCCATCTCATTCTTTAGTTGGAGATGACAAAGCGGCTAACTAATAATAGATTAATTGCTCACTTAATGATGACTGAAGTTGAGTTATGACAACTCCAAACATCATAAATGCTCCATGAGATGTCATTTAGCCTTTTATTTCGCCGAATTTGGATTAATTTGGAGAGTTTTAATTTTCTCCAAAATAATCATTTTTTTAATAAAAATTCATTTTTTTCCTCAAAATTGATTTTTTTGAGAAAAAAGGCATTATGTGTCCTATCAATGATCCGAAAGTTGGTTCTGACTAGCTGGCTAATCAAGAATGATTTTTGGCTGAAAGTTAGAGCCTTCAATCACTCAATTTTGAGTCCGGATGACCGATTTATTACAAACGGGTTTTTTGCATTTAATTTATGGAAAAATTAACCCAAAAAACATAGGAAAAATAATTAAAAATTTAAAAATAATTTTTTCCCCGTTCGAAAAAAAACTTTTTTCGAAATTTTTTTATATGTCCAGATGACTTAGGACATGACCATGCTCTACTTAAACAATGTCTAGTAGGTTTATAACACTCAGTTGGGCTCTAATAACCCCCCAAGGCCCATAATTCAACATCGGGCATTCCGGCTTTGGAGGAAGCGGGAGAAAACCTCGTCAATTATACTCAGCTGAAGGCAAAGCATAATTGTCAGTGGCAAAAAACTCCCTGGAATATCTTATTTGAGATTCTACGTCTCAGGAGACCGAACCACTAAAAAAAAACCCTACTAGCACATTCTATTACAAACCCCACGGGGCCATGGTAAAAATTATTCAAATGAAAAATTGGCTAGCCAATATTGGCTAGACATGAAGACAGATCAACTGATACACTGGAATCAAATTTTGAACAAGTCTGTCAACCGGTGGCTCCTCAGGTAACCCAACTATGGTCTAAAAAGTTGGATAACAGGGTGAGTTACTTCAGAGGTGCTTATTCACCTTGACAAATGCTCACTATCCAACTCAATTCAAGTAAGGCCAGCAATCCTTAGATATAACTTTAGGAACCATTGCTTTTTTGGGCCTTTGATTTTCCATAGCCTCTGTCCATGTTTTTATTACATGGTTTTTTTATTATTTAGGCTTGATGCATTCATGTATGTTGAAAAACACTACTTTTCATGAATGTTTTAAGATATTCTTTTCATTTTACTTCAAAGCCAATTTTTATTAGGCTAGCCTTGCATTCACGTATGTTTAAAAACACTACTTTTCATGAATGGGATTTTTCATAAGATATTCATTTCATTTGCAAATACATTGTATTGATGGCAATACTACTTGTTTCAGGTTAGCCAACACAACCTAGGCAACTCAGAGCCGAGACACAAATAACAGGGAGGCTTGTCCAACAAATGCTCTAGTGGGGAAAAGTCCTCCATGCCATAAGTCAAGTAGTAGGTCGGGTTGAGAACATAACTGGAAGGTAATTGATGGGTGGAGACAATGAATAATGAAACCAACACTAGCAAGCCAAAGTATGGTGGGAATGACTACCTCTATTCTCCCTAAGGAAGGTAAAACCAATGAGTATAGATCAAGAACTTCAAGGTCTGAGTAAGGACATCAATACATAATAACAATACATCTAAGTCCACATATTTATATGACTATCAGATCATGAAACTAAATGCTAATACAAGTCACAAGAATGAGTATAAGAGCAAATGATAACCATCACACAACATATATAAGCTGAGTCATAAACATGCAAATAATCCATCTGAACCAACATCAGTCCAATGAGAAAACACTGATACAACTCTGGGCATCAATAACTACTCTGCAAATGGCTAAAATGACTACATCAATTCTCAAATTTGAGTGTCCTGAGACTCAATCATGGCATGGGAGAGTACTATAGTCCATCAATCAAATCATGATCCATCATAGATGCTCATCTCAGCATCACATATGTAGGGGAACTGGCTGAAAAATGTATTGGAATCTAAAAAATAGAGTATGGTAGCCCGGCTACTATATATGTGATAACATCTAGCTCCAGTTGGGACAACTGCTCTGCTGAATAGAGCGCTTGAGAACCTCAGAATCTCTAGTCCTCGCACTCTACTACTAGCATCCTCAATCAATCCCTCCAGCTCTGCAACTGCTGCCAAAATGTCACCAACTTCCTGCAAAATGTCCAAAGCTATACCAAACTCACAGACCAGTCATCAACACACTGTTTGGATAAAATAAAATACTCAAACTGAAATGCATGAAACTGAAAAACAGAAAATAAATCTAGTCTATAACCATAACTTTTAAGAAAAGTTTGATTTTTATTTTGTAGGGAAAGAAAATGCCAAAAATGAAAACTACACTAAGAGCTTTGAAAAAAGCAAGCTTCAGGCAAAAACAAAAAGTGCAAGACTGATAGGCCACACTACTGCCCAGCAAGGGATTATTCAGGTCCTACCTACTCTACCCTACTAGGTAAGACAAGACTCAAAGATAAGTGGGGTCAGGGATGTAACCCCTCAAATCCCTTTGGTATATAGGAAGTAAGATTTGTCGTCCAGTACCAGTAACAAGAAAACACATGTCATCTATGCAACGCTCAACGAAAAAAGGTCCAACCCAAAGGTCATCAGCTTGCCCTGATCGGATATGTAGTAAGTGGTTCGGGATAAGGACTTGACTTCTCGTGAGAAATCTATTCCTATTCACTGATTCAGGAACAACTTCAATGTTACACATAGGCATGGGATGGACGTTGACAAGGTTTCGCGGTTGCGGGGTGAAAATCCTTCAGCTCCTCCTAGAAGGAGTTGCATTAAATTTGGGCGGACCACCATCAATGGGAACTATTACCAACATTTTTGTACCATAGTTGGGTTACCTGAGGAGCCGCCGTTTGACAGACATGTTCAAATGTCTGATTCAGTGTATCAGTTGATCCGTCTTCATGTCTAGCCAATATTGGCTAGCCAGTTTTTTTTTTGAATAATTTTGACCATGGCCCTGCGGGGTTTGTAATAAAATGTGCTAGTAGGGTTTTTTTTTAGTGGTTCGGTCTCCTGAGACGTAGAATCTCAAATAAGGTATTCCAGGGAGTTTTTTGCCCCTGACAATTATGCTTTGCCTTCAGCCAAGTATAAATGATGAAGTTTTCTCCTGCTTCCTCTAAAGCTGGAATGCCCAATGTTGAATTCTGGGCCTTAGGAAGTTATTAGAGCTCAACTGAGTGTTATAAACCTACTAGACATTGTTTAAGTAGAGCATGGTCATGTCCTAAGTCATCTAGACATATAAAAAAAATTTGAAAAAATCTTTTTTGAACAGAAAATATTTTTTTTTTTTTTAATTTTTAATTTTTAATTATTTTTCCTAAGTTTTTTGGGTTAATTTTTCCAAAAATTAAATGGAAAAAACCTGTTCGTAATAAGTCGGTCATCCAAACTCCGAATTTAGTGATTGAAGGCTCTAACCTTAAGCCAAAAATCATTCTTGACTAGCCAGCTAGTCAGATCCAGCTTTCAGACCATAAATCGGACACATAACACCATTTTTCTCAGAAAAGTCATTTTTGAGGAAAAAATGAATTTTTATTAAAAATTCATTATTTTGGAGAAAATTAAAACTCTCCAAATTAATCCAAATTCGGTGAAATAAAAGGCCAAATGACATCTCATCGGGCAATAATGAGCTTTGGAATTAACGGAAGGTAGGTTCAGTCAGCATTCAGTGACATAAATGCCATCTCTACCTAGCAATTGCACCTCCTTCAGTCAGGCTCACGTGTGGGTGAGGTGGAAAGCATTCATTCGTCCGATGTTTTGATCGAAGCTGAACTGAGGCTTGCAATGATGACCACTAAGCAGTGGCTCCTCCATACCCGGCAAAGTGGTTCCCAGACCTAACAGGTGGCCTTCCTATGCACCCAGATGCCTCCTTCATCCATTCACGCCCCTCTCTCTCCTGAGGGCGCCTTCCACACGTGTGAGCTCATCTGTGGATTGTTTGCAGTGATCAGGGTTGGAGTGGGGGTGCCTTGCCTAGGTGGAGGCCTCCCCTCACTCCCAGCTCTTCGTTTTTTGTTTGGCTTCTCTATTAGATGGCCAGGATGGTTAGGTTATGAGGTTTGGTTTTAGGGTTTTCGCAATTTCTCATTGTATAAATAGAGGCTCTTTCATCTCTATTCGGATGGAGATTTTGGGTATGAACACTCTGCCAAAATTATTGTAATATTTGTTTAAAGATTGGAATAAAGTTGTGACTTTGGAGATCTATGCATGTGCTATTGAAATTGTGGATTCATGTTGTCTTTGGTGATATCTCTCTTACCCTTCTCTTTTCAATTATTAAATCATTATTCAATATATACTCTTGAAGGGCTAACAATCTAGTTTATGAGTATTTTGTTCGGATTTAATTTTGTTTGTAAGGGTTTTGCAGGGATCATCAAAGGTGAAGGACAAGCTTAAAGATCAAGCTCTTCTTCATAAATTGGTGGTTCTTTTTCATCTAATTCCTTCGTTTTGCAGGTTCTCCTAAGCACTTCTCAATCAAAGAAAGAAACACAACCATCAGGATTTCTCCTTCCTTCCATTAACAAATATTAAACAACACACTTGGTTACCGAACTTCCCTCTTCTAGCTCTCTCTTTGCTCTTTGACCTCTTTTGTTTCCTTGCTTGCTAGCCCCTTTCCTCCTTGTTTTGTTTTCCTTTTCTTACTCTTTCTTCTTCGCTGCCCCATTTTTACTCTTTTTACCACTCCTTTTATTCATTTTGGACAGCCCTAGTGTGCCCTAGTTTATGCCCATTTTTACCCCTTTTTGCCCTAGTTCTTTAGCCTTCTTCTACCTTGTTTTAGCTCTTTTCTTCCCCTTTTTGTTCGTTGTCCTGTTTTTTTATTTTTATGACAGCCATCTTCCTTCTTCATCGCTGACCCGTTTTCATCATTTCTCATACTCCTTTGGCCTCATAGTTGGCTGCCCTATTCCTCATTTTCCTTCTCTTTGTTTTCATTCCTTCTTGCTATCCTTCTCTTCTTATTTTCAGCCTTCTTTTGTCTTGCTCTTTTGCTCTCATTCAAACTTCTTCTCTTCCATTTTTGCTAAGTTTCAAGAAAAGATTCAAGTAAAAGTAAAGCACTCTCCTTTTTTTTTTTACGCAAGTTTTAATAATTGTAGAGTTGTATGCTTTCATTTGAAAAGTCCTTTCAAGGATTAAATTTCTAAAGACAAATTGTAATATTTCAATAAAAGATCTTTGGTTTGAGTGGGGTTTTTAAGTCCCCACTCTCATCCTCCCTCATTTGGGGAGGCTTGTGTTGTGTTTACTTGTGTATGCTTAGGTTAGATGTGTTTGTTTTCATCATTATTTACATCTTATTCTTAGAATACTAATTGTTAATCTATCACGTCTAATCCATTAATTAAGTTGATTACTTCATTTTCAATCGTTTATCTTTCATACAAGTAAATCAACTGCTTAAATCTCTTGAATCTCACCATAAAGGTGGATCAAGAGTGCTCTTTGTCGGAGAGTTAATCAACAATCTTCAGCTTAAGTTTTATTGCATCACATTGTTTAATCAATTAATTCTTAAGTAAGCCTCTTGAACTTGCAGAAACACAAGTCAAGAGCACTCTCTATCGGAGAGCATCCTTAGTTTGCATAATCCTTGCATTAGTCTCATCTAGATTAGATAAGACTCTTGAACCTCTGTCATAAGACAAGGTCAAGAACGCTCTCTATCGGAGAGTCTAATTAATTAACTTAATAAAACCTTCAACACACACACCCCATAATTAATTAACTTCATTGATCATCCTTCACCTAGAATGGTCTGCCAACTTTCGGGATGGGCTCGTACTCAGAACGGTAAACGAACTTGCTAAGTTCGCACAAGAGTAACTTAATTAAAACTTTCACCCCATAACCAACGCACTGGCGTTGTTTCGTTTAAATACCGAGGCATGTGGGCAAATTCCAAGTGTGGGCGCTGGGCAATTCAATCTGGGCACAGTTAGTTAAGCTATTGAACACTTAGCCGTGACCCCAGACAGGTCCGTCATGTCTTCTAACGGAGCCACTGAAGGTATTTCCGGTTAGGATATCCAGCTACCTTAAGAAAGACTACCATTAAAAACTTTTAAAACCTACCAAGAGCACTAGCAAAATCTAATACTCACTAGCTTAATTCCTATACTTTTATTCACGCATTTATTTGACTCCATAAGGCACTGGTCCTTTGTTATATTTGAGTAATTTTCTATCTTGATAAACTGTCTATGGTTCATTTCAATTATTATATTTGAATGCTTAGTTAAAAGTCTGGAACCTGTTGCCGCCTAATTCACACTTTAAGACGCAGGAAAGTCACAACCTGCTATGTGTGTCCTTGGGGGCAAGTGAGAGCTGGGGACCACTGTCACCACAGTCCACAACTCCTCCGTTTAGGCAAGATCCCAACAGAGCCAAGGGGGGTAGTCCCTATGGGAAAACTAAGTTTCAGGTTTATTAATTAATTCCAAATTAATTAAAGGGATCGTTTAATAAGAATGAGGCTAAGACTCTATATTATCTAAGGAATGACAAGCAGCATGCAAATGCAGAATTTCCTTTAAATGACAAACAAACTTTTAGATAAACAAAGACCAGTGCCTATTACAAATGGAGTCTAAAGATAGGTTACAACTTTATAAGCTTGCAAACAAATTTGAGATTTAATTTCTGATTAAACTACAGCTTAGGTGTTTAACAATGAGATAAATGAATGATACAACTATCAACAATAATGAACCAAAATATTAAGCAATACACAGATAATTAACCAATGTAGACAATATGAACAAGATTTCCAATATAGCAGAAAAGTGCTTTAAGTGAAAATTATTAAACCAAACGTAAATTAAACAATGGAAAGACTTTAAGCATTTAAGCATTCACCACATAACGATTGTATAGCTGAAAGTAAATGTAACTTGAAAAGTAAATAAAACTGAAAGTAAAGAATTGTAGTGCAATGCTGGAGTGAAAGAGTGCTGAAACAGAATAGTGTTGTAGAACCGGTTTTGCGATGTCTCTTGGTTTATTTTAGTTGATTTTATTAAATTTTTTCTTCTTGAAGTTAAGTTTTGGAACCGATGGTGTGACTACCCCGATCTAGTTCTTCTCAAGTCGAAGAGGGAGTGCTGTTGCACTCAACAAAGTGGGAACAAAGCCCACCCGTAGCTCACAAGTCAAACCCCAATGGCCTGGTGCTCAACAAGGAGGACGTCAAAGCGCCTAGAGACCCCCCACGGTCTACTACCCCAAGTCGCCTCCAAGGTCACTGTTTTTAATCAACCAGAAAATTACTAGATGGATGCCTATTAAACTAAGGCTTCCCTGTCCCCTGGTCGTATCTCGTGAGTACCCCGAAGGGTGATAACCGAGTAGAGGAGCAGAAGATGGAAAGTTGTTGTTGGTAAGTTTTAGAAGTAAATTTTACCTGGGTGTTTAACATGCAATGTTTATTTTAAAACGATCAACAAGATCAACCAAGCTGTATCCCTTATGAGAGGTGCCGGTATTTGATCTTGGACTTGGAAAGTAAAATGTGTTTGATTGTAGTACAAAGAAAAAAAATTGTTTTAATTACCTAAACCCCCACTTCTCCAGCTTTTCATATCCAGCTTGAAGTCCCTAAAGGGAGATGACAAGTGGATAGAGGATACACAGGATTGGATGGGTTGTATGATTACTTTTTTAATCGGAAAAATAAAATTGCATAAACAGAAATCTAAGCAAACTAATATCCTACTTCCTACTCTACTTCCTAATCTATTTACTTATGGATTACAAATGCTTGTGAGCTTTGAAGAATACCCCAAGAGAGACTCTCGTTTGGGGTTTTACAATAATCAGAAAATGAAAGAGAGAGGTGAGGGTTTGAACTCCTTTTTGGACCGGTCGAAGATTGAGGAGATTCTGGGCCTATTTGGGCAGCACCTCTCCTTTACTTGTGCATAACCTGTCATAAACCAGCAAGCTATGTTCGCTAGAAATCACAAAAAACACTTAAGAGATTTGTCAGAAAAATTTAGTACAAAATTTACAGTAAAAATCTGAATGTAAATATGGCAGAAATATGAGATTTAGAGGGCTGGAAAATGAGTTTCCAGCCACTTAAACAATATTTAAATAGCAGAAATAAAGGCCTATGCTAATATATAATAGGTGGGGGCCTTAAAACAAGGGTTATATTCACTATACAA
>LPNX010996169.1:0-76886 GCA_001517045.1 Pseudotsuga menziesii | reverse complement strand
GGTTCTTTTCATTTTCTTTGTCCATACTCTGAAGAATAACAGGTGCATCATGGTAGGCTATGGCTTTATCAACATTATTCTGACAAGGTTCTTCTATAGCTTTCAGTAATTTTCCCTTTTGAGAAGGGATCTTCATGAGTTCTGCTACAGGAACCAACATCTTAGCATTATTTAACCATCCTCCTAGATCAATGTTTAATTGTGTATTAGGAGCAATTTGAACAGGAGGGGGAGGAGGTACCTTAGGAACATTGGTTGGAGTTCTTTCTTGACTTTGATTCTTCTTACCATTTCTTTGGTAAGTTATTCCTCTATAATTAGAGAAATCTGACACTTGCTGCTCACTAGGCTTAGGGCCAAAAGCTACTTCTGCTACTTCATTTATTGATTCAACACTTTGACTATTCTCAGCTAGATCCATCCATTCATACATGCCAACATCATACTTCTGCCCACACATATTCACTTGTTCATTCATTTTATCTTTTATGATTTGTAAAAAGACTTGACAAGTGTTTTCTTCATGAAAATCCCCACAAGGCCTACAATACGGAATAGCTTGATGGTCAACCGCATTGGTAGACTCTAGAGGATTAGGGGGCCTTTGAGCTTGAGGTGGAGGCCGTCTTTGGTTTTGCCACCTATCATTTGGCTTGTTTGGATGGAAATTATTTCCTCTGTTTCTTTCCAAAGAAACTACCTTGTTTTGTAAGGCTATCTGGTTTGCCAACATGGCAGCTAGTTGATTAGCATGATTTAATTCCATTTGCTTAATCAGTTGGGTGAGCTTATCTATGGAGTCACCTTGAGGTTCCTGGTTTTCAAACTTAACTTTTTTAATTTCATTAGTCTTCGAAGAACTACCCCTTGAAAACCCAGGAATATTAGATTTACCAGCAACTTGCATGTTCTTATCTATCTTGATAGCCTTTCCTTGTGCATCCTTAAGATCTGTAGGTTCCTTATCCCTTATCTGATATTTCATTTCTCCTTCAAATGCTTGGATGTAATAAATCAAGAGAGATGCTTCTTGGGGCTTGATGTCTATAGGTAAACTTTTTACTAAGTCATTAAATCTTTTATTAAATTCATCCATGGTCTCATTTTCTTGCTTTTGAATAGTATGCAGGGCTGCCAACAGAAAATGGTTATCCCTTCTATCACCCCATCTATCATTGAAGGCTTCAATGATTGCTTTGAAAGTTTTGAACTTATTATCATTCTGATCTTGAAACCATTCCATGGCATTATCTTCTAAAGACAAAATGAACAATCTCATCTTGACATCTTCAAAGTTATGAGCATTACACCACTTGGCCATGCACTGGTTGAAGTTGGTGATGTGAGACCTGGCACTGACGGCATTATTACCTTGAAAGGAAGGCAATTTTTCGATAGCTTTCTCTGGCAAATCATGAGGATAACCAATGATGTTAGAAAAATCACATGGCTTGCATAGATCATCCATTGGTGTGGGTTGGTTGTTTTGGGCAAACAACAAATGGATATCAGAGATAGCCTCTTCTCCAAGACTTGCAAGGAGTCTACGGGGAGCAAGCCTATTCAACCTCCTCCTATATACCCTTTCAGGTTCGGCGAGGGAGTTGAGTAGACCAGCTGAATGGCTCCGGGTAGAATACCTTACTATATTTGAAAGTGGAGTCGCCACTTGGAGAAAAAGATAGCTCTAATATGGGTAAACAAGTTATTAAAATTAGTTAAAGAATTTTATTAACAGTTTTAAAGAATTAAAGAATTCAAAATAATAAATTAATTAATTAAATCAGACCAAGGACAAATGACTTGTCCCCGGCAACGGCGCCAAAGATGTTGCCGCCTAATTCACACTTTAAGACGCAGGAAAGTCACAACCTGCTATGTGTGTCCTTGGGGGCAAGTGAGAGCTGGGGATCACTGTCACCACAGTCCACAACTCCTCCGTTTAGGCAAGATCCCAACAGAGCCAAGGGGGGTAGTCCCTATGGGAGAACTAAGTTCCAGCTTTATTAATTAATTGCAAATTAATTAAAGGAATCGTTTAATAAGAATGAGGCTAAGACTCTATATTATCTAAGGAATGACAAGCAGCATGCAGATGCAGAATTTCCTTTAAATGACAAACAAACCTTTAGATAAACAAAGACTAGTGCCTATTACAAATGGAGTCTAAAGATAGGTTACAACTTTATAAGCTTGCAAACAAATTTGAGATTTAATTTCTGATTAAACTACAGCTTAGGTGTTTAACAATGAGATAAATGAATGATACAACTATCAACAATAATGAACCAAAATATTAAGCAATACACAGATAATTTACCAATGTAGACAATATAAACAAGATTTCCAATATAGCAGAAAAGTGCTTTAAGTGAAAATTATTAAACCAAACGTAAATTAAACAATGGAAAGACTTTAAGCATTTAAGCATTCACCACATAACGATTGTATAGCTGAAAGTAAATGTAACTTGAAAAGTAAATAAAACTGAAAGTAAAGAATTGTAGTGCAATGCTGGAGTGAAAGAGTGCTGAAACAGAACAGTGTTGTAGAACCGGTTTTGCGATGTCTCTTGGTTTATTTTAGTTGATTTTATTAAAATTTTTCTTCTTGAAGTTAAGTTTTGGAACCGGTGGTGTGACTACCCCGATCTAGTTCTTCTCAAGTCGAAGAGGGAGTGCTGTTGCGCTCAACAAAGTGGGAACAAAGCCCACCCGTAGCTCACAGGTCAAACCCCAATGGCCTGGTGCTCAACAAGGAGGACGTCAAAGCGCCTAGAGACCCCCCACGGTCTACTACCCCAAGTCGCCTCCAAGGTCACTGTTTTTAATCAACCAGAAAATTACTAGATGGATGCCTATTAAACTAAGGCTTCCCTGTCCCCTGGTCGTATCTCGTGAGTACCCCGAAGGGTGATAACCGAGTAGAGGAGCAGAAGATGGGAAGTTGTTGTTGGTAAGTTTTAGAAGTAAATTTTATCTGGGTGTTTAACATGCAATTTTTATTTTAAAACGATCAACAAGATCAACCAAGCTGTATCCCTTATGGGAGGTGCCGGTATTTGATGTTGGACTTGGAAAGTAAAATGTGTTTGATTGTAGTACAAGGAAAAAAAGTTGTTTTAATTACCTAAGCCCCCACTTCTCCTGCTTTTCATATCTAGCTTGAAGTCCCTAAAGGGAGATGACAAGTGGATAGAGGATACACAGGATTGGATGGGTTGTACGATTACTTTTTTAATCGGAAAAATAAAATTGCATAAACAGAAATCTAAGCAAACTAATATCCTACTTCCTACTCTACTTCCTAATCTATTTACTTATGGATTACAAATGCTTATGAGCTTTGAAGAATACCCCAAGAGAGACTCTCGTTTGGGGTTTTACAATAATCAGAAAATGAAAGAGAGAGGTGAGGGTTTGAACCCCTTTTTGGACCGGTTGAAGATTGAGGAGATTCTGGGCCTATTTGGGCAGCACCTCTCCTTTACTTATGCATAACCTGTCATAAACCAGCAAGCTATGTTCGTTGGAAATCACAGAAAACACTAAAGAGATTTGTCAGAAAAATTTAGTACAAAATTTACAGTAAAAATCTGAATGTAAATATGGCAGAAATATGAGATTTAGAGGGCTGGAAAATGAGTTTCCAGCCACCTAAACAATGTTTAAATAGCAGAAATAAAGGCCTATGCTAATATATAATAGGTGGGGGCCCTAAAACAAGGGTTATATTCACTATACAGTGAATAAAACCCAGTTTCAGGAAGGCTGAAAGTCAATGGCCGAATTCAAAATTTGCCGAAATGAAGCCCTAGGAGAGATCTCCTTGCTTGGACAACCTGCAAATAAATCTAGATCTGCAAAATCGTAAACCTAGTGATGAATGTCTAACAGTTCCTGCAAAATACTTTGAAAGAAGAGTGTTAAAACATTCATAAAAGAGAATAAAAACACTTTTACTCTCTAATCTCTCCACAAAACACTTTGTGGAGAGCTAACTAGAATATTACAAAAATGCAAACTGAAAAAATACAAGTTACCTCACAAGAAATGGATCATGAAAATATTGCAGCATAGTGTCCCTCCAAAAAATTCTTCTATTAAATGGCCCAACTAGGGCAAAGCTTCAATACAAATATGTGGCAAGAAAATATGAGAATAAGAAGAAATATTCCGGCAGCATAACAATAACATGAGAGATCATGTGTAATGAGGGAGTGAGACCCTCATTATATAGTTGAGGCAAACCCCAACCCCTTGAAGATAAATGGCTGAGATTAGATCTAGATCTAGGGTTTAATCTCCACCACTAGATCTAGGTATTTGACTTTCCATTCTTCTCAATTAATCCACACCCTTAGATTAATTTTTAATCAATGGCCCAGAAGCTTGATCCATGTCTCAAGTAATCTTCGCCTTTAGATCTAGGTCTTTGACTTCATGTTCACCCTAGATCTTGCTTTTAGGTTTTGAGATGGGCCCATAGCTAGGCGCCCCCTCTAAATGTAGCTTTGATTCTACCAAAATAGCGTTGCTCTATCCATTAGCGCCCCTCTAAATGCTTTAGCGTCCTTCTAAAATGGGTGACGCCCTCTTTATTATGGTGTAGCGCCTCCAAAATTTGGTAATTTCCTCTTAAAATGGCGCCCTCCTTATGAAGTAGACGCCCTCCAAATGAATGTAGCGCCTCCACTAAACTAGGCGCCCTCTCCACAAATGGTAGCGCTCCTCTAGATTTAGCGTGGGCCCCTTTAATGTGGTAGCGCCCTTTTAATGTGTGACGTCTTCCTTTTGGTGGTGCCCCTGAAATATCCCAAATCCCGATATTTTCTATTTTTAAACAATTATGCGGATACAACTGGGATTACAAACTGCCAGGCAAAAATCCCTATTTTATAGGAAAAATTAGGGTTAGGGTTTGTGAGATAGGATACACACTTACCACTGATAACTGGCGGAACTGCTGCAGATAAAGTCTGCAAGTACTGAGATCTGAATCGGAGAGGAACTGATCTCTCCCGTCTCCAGTGAATGCTCCAGCAATAAGACGCCCAAGCAGAGAAAAAGGTGATGCCCTCAAGGAAGGAGGTGCCCGATGGATCTGCCGATTTGCAGGGCTGATAGCCTTGCTGTGCCGGAGAGATTGGCTGGAATATACTGCAGTTCTGAACCCTCTAAGTCTGATAGCGTCTTGGTTCTCTGAGGCAGCTACTTACGCCCCTGGTGGTCTGGAAATGCTAATAACTCCTTCGGATGAGCTTAGATGGAGCTGATAGTCACTGGGTACCGGAGTATGAAGCTGCTGGTGAGAATGATGCCTGAGTTTCGGAAGGAAACTGAGATCTGAAGGCCCAATAGCTGATTAGGGCTTTCTGGTTGAAAACCCCCTCTTACGGCTGCACCATGCCTCTGCAACAATCTATACCCTGTGCTATATAACTGATGAATGAAATGAAGAACAAGTGGTGAACCAGTATGGCTTACCCGGAATAAGACTAAGACAGATGTTTCACTGCCGAAATCCTGTTACCTGAAGACTCCGTCTCCAACCCCAACTGCTGTGCTGCACGCTGTGCTGCTATCCCAGTGCTCCCAAAATAATCAATAATCATAAGTGAGGTCTCCTCTTGCTTTACCCTCTATTTATAAAGTTCAACTACGCAAAACCTAATCTTTGACCTAATTAGGTCACTTTATCTTCTAATTTGTCGTTGACTTGCATGCAAAGAGCATGGTCATGCATGGAGCATGGAAAAGAGCATGGTCATGCATGAAGGTGGCCTTTGGCCCAGGTGGCCCTTCTTGACCAAGTGAGGATGCCGTAGATCTTCTATGGATGGCATCAGTCCTGATCTGATTCCCTAGTTATCAGTAACCGCTCGAACCCACAGGAATCACATAGGTTAGCGGTATGGGCCTCAGGGCCTAAAAGGAAGAGGACATTACAGCCCCTCTATATTTGGTGGTAGCCTCCAAATATGGCATCCCTTCTACACACTAGCTAGGCGCCTCTTCATATGCATACGCCCTCCATTAAATATAGCGCCCACCTCCATATTTGGCAACGCCTTCTTTGTGGGCCCTTCCTCACATGGACGCCCCGCCAAAATTTAGTAGCACCACGTTTAGTGAGGGTGTTAACTTGGACTTGGCCCCTTTAACCTGGCTTTGACCTTAGCCATTATTTCCCAAATAAATATTTATCCTTTTGACTTAGGATAAAATAAATTTCACCTTAGATTTAAAATTTTCAATTTAATTTTTTAAATTTTCCCAACATTGACTTAGGAAAAATTAAAAATAACTTGAAAAAATTATATCTTTGCCATGGGGGGGTGGAAAAATTTGAAATAATCTTTTCTAGGCTTAATAACCCCCAAACAAAATTACCATGGCATTATTTGATTTTTTACTTCAAAATCAAATAATGTGAATTTTTGACTTAGGGAAATTAATTAATTCCCTAGGAAAAATAGACCTTGCTTAAACAAAAATGGTCTATCTCCTCAACCACCTATCAGAATGACATGGGACTCGAAGCAGTGGCTTAGGGGGTTTCATAGCAATTAACTTTGCATTTATAGCCCCTATTACAAAATGCCAATGCTTGAGCAATTACATTATTACATCGAAAACTGAGTTAATTAATCACCAAGGGGTGAAATTAATTAACCAGAAAAAATAAATAAAAATACAACAACACAACAAAACTCCACAAGACTATACAAATGTCTAGCATGGTCATGAATCACTCTTTGAAGCCTTAGCCACCTCATGGACATGACTGGTAGAATGCCCGTCACCACTTTGGAGGATTTTGAGTGAAAACCAAACCGATTAAACTCGTTTACACAACAAGATCAATTGGAAAGGGAAAAACACTCGATGAGGGGACTTCCCTAACAACCAGTTCCATGGTGTGGCATCCGTATCATACGACCCACACTAACACATAAAATTACATTAATTTTCCCACGCAGGGGAGCGGACATTTCGTTTTACAAAGGGGCAATAGCCCTGCAAGAGTGAAAAATCCTCAGATTTTTCCAAGGTACAACTTGTACAATCATGTACATGGAGTTGCCACCTAGTCGAAATAGGTGGGCAACAGAACCTTTGCTAATCTGTGTAATCTCTTGTCAACAACGTGGATTGCTTTTGATTAATCATCATTCTCTCGATAAACAAACACTTTAAATCATAATAAACTCCTAAATAACACCCATCCACATCCGCAACTAAGTAAAACACTCTAACAACTTAAGAGCCTTAGAAAACTCTTTTGCAAGGACTACACCCCTTGGCTTCGTTAGGAGTTAGCCTAAACAGAGGAGCTAGGAGTAGATGACAGTACCTAGCTCTGTGCTTGCCCCCAAGGTCACACCTCTCCCACTTTCTCAAGTGAGGGGATAGCTTTCGGAAGATTTCTGCTGCCGGTGTGCAATCGGCGGACGACATCTTTTGGCGCCATTGCCTGGGACAAATCTTTTTGTTCCTGGACGACCTTTGTTTCTTTTAGTTTTTACCTTTTTCCTTTTTCGGTAGATTTTTAGTCCAATCACTCTACGAAATTAGACTTAAGTCCACCTGGCGACTCCACTATCAGTTAACACCTCAAGGTATTCTACTAGAAGAAATTGTGAAGGTTTGTTCGATTTCATCCCTAACCCTGAAAAAGTTTATAGGAGGAGATTGAACAAACTAGCTTCTCGTAGGATCCTTGCAGAACTTGGATCTGAGTCTGTTTCAGACATCCACCTTTTATTTCCAGAAAACAGTAATACCTCTGTTTCCGACATAATGGGCGAGTATTTTACTCAGCTTGACTTTTCTCAGATAGCAGGTCAACCCCACCATCTTCCAGACAAAGCTGTCGAGAAGCTCCCGATGTGTACAGGCACTGATGCCACTACCGCCGCCATGCACCTCAGGAACTTTTCTAGGTGTATCAACGCTTATGTCAGTGATCCCGTTAGCCAACATGATGACGTTTATATGAAGTTATTTGCTCTGTCTTTGGATGGAAAGGCCGGCGACTAGTATAACAATTTACCAGATAATGCTTTCAACACTCTAGCTGCTTTCAAGACCTCTTTCACCAACAAGTTCGGTGAAAAGAAAGAACCTCGGCATCAACTTGCGTCCTTAACCAACATAAAAAAGAAGGATACGGAAACAATGGACGAGTTCAATACTAGGTTCACTGAATTGTCAAAAGCCATCCCTACTGATTATGCCCCAACTGCACCAACCATCCTGGTCTACTACATTGAGGCACTTAGTGGCAAAATGCAATACCAAATCAGAGACAAGGAGCCTACTAACTTGCTCCAGGCTCAGAAAATGGCAATTAAAATTGATCTGAACATGCAATCATCTGGTGAATCTAACCTCCACAGTTATTCAAGGTCTTCAACTCCTTTGAAAATTAGTGAACCTAAAGACAAGGATCCTTTATCAGCTATGAAAGACAAATGATTGAAATGAAAAGAGAGATGAAGAAAAATATGGAAGAAGCAGAACAGAAACACGTAGCGCAGTTGAAGGAGATTCAAAATAGGGTGATAACGATGGAAAGAACTCAAACTCAGTCCGCTCCTAGAACCTTTCCTGCCAAGCCAACTTGGCAAAGAAAGCCTCCCAACCATGAGGAGAGGCCTCTCCATCAGCTAGAGGCCGCTAACATGGTTGAGCAGTATAAACCATTTTACAGAGCATGCAGAGATTTCCATGAGGAATCTGGCTGCCACTATGCGTGCTATGTTCAGGAGCACGGTCACCCTGAAGGTTGTGGTCCGAATACATCGACAAGCGAGCCTAATTTTATCAATAACATAGATGACATCCCAAACATCCCCATAGGAAATTGGCCACAGGCCAATCGTTATGAAAAGAAAGTTGACAACTTGACTCAATACTATGGTGAGATGCCTTCAGCCGAACAGATCAACAACACTCAGAACTTCAAGGGAATTACTTATCAAAGAAAGGGGTCTTCTGCGTAGAATATTCCTAAGGTAACAGCTCCTAATCCTCCCAAAGAAGTTGAAACTAAAGAAATTGTTGATTTAAGTTTTGACTTAGGTAATTGGTTAGCGAATACAAAAGTCCCTGTGCCTGTCCTTGAATTATGTAAAATACCTGGCCAAAGAGAGAGACTTTTGAAAATCCTAGAGCCGTAGAGTAATGTTGATCCTCAAACTGAAGAAATCCCTTCAAGTCTTGTAAAGCCCCTTACCCCTAAAAAAGTCACTTTTTCTGACACCGTGGAGCGAACTTCAAATAATGTCTTTGCCGATCCACCCATAGTTCTACATACTAGGGACCCAAGAAAAGAAGACCATCCCCCTTTCTACATATCATTGATGATGGGTGATCTTCTTCTACACAATTGTATGTTAGACTCAGGATCTAGTTCCAGCATCATGACCAAAAAAGTCATGCAACAGCTTGACTTAAGAACCACGAGGCCATACCAAAATGTATGTGCCATGGGCTCTAGACCGGTTAAGGTCAAAGGGATCATTCAAAACCAGTTAGTCAGATTGGCCAAGTATCCAGATATCCAAATCACAATGGACATCCTGGTTATTGATGTTCCGGACAAATGGGGTATGTTTCTTTCTAGGAAATGGGGTGCCACTTTGGGAGGATCAATCCAGATGGATTGGACCTATGCCACCGTACCAACGTCAGAGTTTTCTCTTGTTAAGTTGTATTCTGAGAAGGAAAAAAGACACCGTGTTGAAAACCCTCAAAGACCAATGAATGCGTATGCTTACCACACTGATGAAAATGGTTCCTATCAAATCAACTCCACCTTCTTGAAACCCATCCAAGAAGAGATGAAGACCGAAAAACTTAGTGAGTTGTGGAAAATGAATTTTGATGGTGCTTACTCTAAAACGGGAAAGGGGGCTGGTGTTGTCATTGTTTCACCAAAGGGTAAGGTTTTCAACTTTGCTTTCATATTGGAATTCGAAGCAACTAACAATGTGGCGGAGTATGAGGCGCTTCTACTGGGCATTGAGATTGCTAAGGACATGGGGATTAAGTTGCTTAATATTAAAGGGGACTCTGATTTAATTGTCCAACAGGTTAAGGGTCAGTTTGCATGTAAGTGTCAAAGACTTAAGAAATATAGAAATGCAATCTGGGATACAATGGAATTCTTTGACGCCCTTAACATAGAAGCAGTCCCTAGAGATCAGAATAGTGCCTCCGATAAGCTTGCAGTTTCAGCGTCGACTCTTCAGCCATCGGATGAGATGTTAGAGGGGGATTGTCCTTTAGAGATTAACTTCAGACCTTCTGTTCCTGATAATCTTGAACATTGGCAGGTTTTCCAAGATGATGTACAAATTTTGAAATTCATTAATCATATTGATAAATTTTCCAATTATAAAGCCAATGAACGTGAGGAAGGTAAAGAGTATCAGGATGAGGGTAACCACTTCAATCCTGTAACACGTGGCGTTGTTACCTTAGAAAACATATTTGACAGGCATGATAGAAGAAAGAGCAATGTCGAGCAAATCAAGCCAGATGATTACATTGAAATCAACATTGGGACGGAAACACAACCGAAAATCATAAAAATTGGAAAAGGTACTTCCGAAAAAGAAAGGAACAGCCTCATAAATCTAGTCAAAGAGTATAGGGATGTATTTGCCTTTACTTATGACGAGCTCAAAGCTTATAGGGAGGATGTATTTCAACATACTATTCCCTTGAAGCCTGAATGCCAAAAAGGCAAGCCTTTCAAACAGAAACTTAGGCAAATAAATCCTAAGTTAGCACCAATCATTAAAAAGGACTTAGAAAAAATGCTAGTAGCAAGAATAATAGCTCCTACGAGACATTCAACGTGGTGCTCTAACTTAGTCGTAGTTAGAAAGAAGAACGGGAGCATAAGGATATGTATAGATTTCAGGAATCTAAACATAGCATGTCAGAAGGACAATTATCCCCTCCCCAACATGGAGACCCTCCTCCAACGGGTCACTGAATCGAGCATGATGTCAATGCTGGATGGTTTTTCGGGCTATAATCAGGTAGTCATTCAAGAGGAGGATAGACATAAAACCACTTTTACAACTCCTTGGGGCACCTTTGAATATCTGAGAATGCCTTTTGACCTTTTAAATGCAAGAGCTACTTTCCAAAGGGCCATGGATTATGCCTTCAAGGAGTTGATTGGAAAAATCATTGAGATCTACCAAGATGATCTCACTGTTTTTTCGAAGGAGAGATCCAGCCATGTTGGTCATCTCAGGCAGATTTTCGAGCGGTGTAGGAAGTATGGCATTTCTTTGAATCCAGCCAAGTCGGTTTTAGGTATTTAAGAAGGAAAGCTTTTAGGTCACATTATCAACAAAGACGGGGTCAAAGTTGATCCTGAAAGGATAGAAACTATACAAAAGATTCCCCTTCCCAGGAATGTTAAAGGTCTCCAATCATTTAATGGTCACATTAACTTCATCAGGAGATTCATTCCTAACCTAGAAGAACTCATGAAGCCTATGCAGGCTCTCCTAAAGAAAAATGTTAAATTCATATGGACTGATGAAGGAAGGAATGCTTTTGACACCATTAAAGATGCCATTTCCAAATCTCCTGTCTTAGTCAACCCTGATTACACTAAGGATTTCATGATCTTTTCCTTTGCTTCTGAGGACACTATAGCAGGTGTGTTGCTCCAAAAGAACATCGAAGGGTTTGAGCAACCTATAGCATTCATGAGTAGAGCCTTGCAGAATTCCGAGCTAAAGTAAACCATCATGGAGAAGCAGGCTTATGCCTTGGTTAAATCTTTAAAACATTTCAGGACTTATATAGGGTATTCCAAAGTTATCGGGTATGTTCCCCACACCGTGGTTAAGGATATCCTTTCTCAAAAGGATTGTTTAGAAATAAGGGGTACATGGGTGTCCAATATTCAGGAATATGACCTTGAGATAAAGCCCACTAAATTAATCAAGGGACAGGGCCTTGCAAAAATGCTTACTCAGAAGAACGAAGAAGCCATTGAGATGATCGTAGAAAATGACATCCCTCAGCCTGCCATGACTCCTACCCTTCAAAACCTTGACAACCATTGGTATTCAGACACCATTTTCTTCCTTCTCCATCTCACCTGCCCTAATCACCTCAAAGGACACAAGCGTAGGGCTTTGAGACTTAAGACTGCTAGGCATTACCTTACCCAAGAGGGCCTGGGTTGGAGGAACCCAGATGGTATTATAATTAGGTGCATCAACGAATAGGATTCTAAGAAGATATTAGCGGAATTTCACTCAGGATTTTGTGGAGGCCATTATGCAGCAAATACAACTACCCACAAAATTCTGAGAGTTGGATATTACTGGCCAACCATTTTTGCGGATGCTCACAAGCATGTCAAGTGTTGCCAGGAGTGTCATCTTTTCACTGGGAAGTAGAAGTTGGCAGCTCTTCCCCTTACTCCGGTTGTCTTGCTTGCCCCTTTTCAGCACCGGGGGCTTGATTTTATTGGAAAATTCAAGGATAACTCCAGCAATGGTTTTTGCTGGATTCTCACAGCAACAGATTATTTCACCAAGTGGGTAGAGGCCATACCCACTAAAACCGCCACTGAGAAGGTTGTTATTGACTTCATCAAAGAAAGAATCATCACCAGATTCGGAACTCCCCTTAAGATAACAACCGATAATGCCAAAGCCTTTAGTTCAGAAGCAGTAAATGACTTATGCTTTAAGTATGACATTATCCTATCCCACTCATCTAATTATTACCCACAGGGCAATGGACTTGCTGAGTCCACCAATAAAAATTTAATGTCTATCCTCAAGAAGACTGTGGGGGATAATAAGAGATCATGGGATAGCAAGATTAAGTATGCTGTGTGGGCAGATAGGATCACTAAGAAGAACTCAACTGGTAAGTCACCTTTTGAGCTGGTGTATGGACTCATAGCCACCCTTCCGGTCAGCATGCAGATCCCGATCTTCAGGATGTTAAGTGAATATGGCACGGAGCAGGTAGAAATGGAGTAGAGAATCAATCAGATTATAGAATTGGATGAATCCCTAAGAGCTGCCCTTGATCAGTCACTCAGACATCAAGAAAGTATGAAGAGCAATTTTGATAAGTCAGCCAGGCCGAGATCTTTCCAAATCGGGGATATTGTTCTCTTATGGGATAAGAGAAGGAAGAAGCCTGGTAAGCATGGGAAATTTGACAGCCTTTAGAAAGGCCCGTTTATCATCCGCAACACGGCTGGCACCAATTCCTTTCTCCTTAACACCATGGAGGGAGAAATATTAAACCTGCCCATGAATGGCCAACACTTGAAGCCCTTTTATCGAAACAACCTCCAAGATGACCAAGGGGTCATCACAGGGCTTTTCTAAACCCATCCTTGTTGTATTTTTTATGTACTTTATTTTTTATATCATATGTTATGTATCATATCCATGTAGAACGTATATCAAAATTTCTTATTTTTTGTATCTGTACTTCACTTATATATGCTGAAAAAGAAAAAATTTATTTCATGTACTTTATTTCGAAAAAGCAAAAAATATTTTATGTTATTTCATCGTGACATATCTTTATCATATACATGGAACTGAGACACTTCTGTTTACATGCAGGTACCAGAGATTCCTGAATTCTCAGGCACTCTTTTTGATCAATAGATCAAGCAAGTACCTATCCCATAGTTGGAGCCAGATGTTACCAACATTTTTGTACCATAGTTGGGTTAGCTGAGGAACCTCCGGTTGATAGACATGTTCAAATGTTTGATTCCAATGTATCAGTTGATCCGTCTTCATGTCTAGCCAATATTGGCTAGCCAGTTTTTGTTTTGAATAATTTTGACCATGGCCCCACGGGGTTTGTAATAAAATGTGCTAGTAGGGTATTTTTTGAGTGGTTCGGTCTCCTGAGACATAGAATCTCAAATAAGGTATTCCAGGGAGTTTTTTGCCCCTAACAATTATGCTTTGCCTTCAGCCGAGTATAATTGACGAGGTTTTCTCCTGCTTCCTCCAAAGTTGGAATGCCCGATGTTGAATTCTGGGCCTTAGGAGGTTATTAGAGCCCAACTAAGTGTTATAAACCTACTAGACATTGTTTAAGTAGAGCATGGTCATGTCCTAAGTCATGTGCACATATAAAAAAAATTCAAAAAAATATTTTCGAACGGGGAAAATTTTTCCTTTTTAATATTTTAATTTTTAATTATTTTTCCTAAGTTTTTTGGGTTAATTTTTCCATAAATTAAATGGAAAAAACCCGTTTGTAATAAGTCAGTCATCCGGACTCCGAATTCAATGATTGAAGGCTCTAACCTTAAGCCAAAAATCATTCTTGACCAACCAGCCAGTCAGACCCAGCTTTCAGACCATAAATCAGACACATAACGCCATTTTTCTCAGAAAAGTCATTTTTGAAGAAAAAATGAATTTTTATTAAAAATTGATTATTTTGGAGAAATTAAAACTCTCCAAATTAATCCGAATTCAGCGAAATAAAAGGCCAAATGACATCTCACCGAGCATTAATGAGCATTGGAATTAACGGAAGGTAGGTTCAGTCAGCATTCAGTGACATAAATGACATCTCTACCTAGCAATTGCACCTCCTTCAGTCAGGCTCACGTGTGGGTGAGGTGGAAAGCATTAATTCGTCCGATGTTTTGATCGAAGCTGAACTGAGGCTTGCACTGATGACCACTAGGCAGTGGCTCCTCCATACCTAGCAAAGTGGTTCCCAGACTTAACAGGTGGCCTTCCTATGCACCCAGACGCCTCCTTCATCCATTCACGCCCCTCTCTCTCATGAGGGTGCCTTCCACACGTGTGAGCTCATCTATGGGTTGTTTGCAGTGATCAGGGTTGGAGTGGGGGTGCCTTGCCTAGGCGGAGGCCTCCCCTCACTCCCAGCTCTTTGTTTTAGGTTTGGCTTCTCTGTTAGGTGGCCAGGCTGGTTAGGTTATGAGGTTTGGTTTTAAGGTTTTAGCACTCTCTCATTGTATAAATAGAGGCTCTTTCAGCTCTATTCGGATGGAGATTTTGGGTATGAACACTCTGCCAAAATTATTGTAATATTTGTTTAAACATTGGAATAAAGTTGTGACTTTGGAGGTCTATGCATGTGCTATTGGAATTGTGGATTCACATTGTCTTTGGTGATATCTCTCTTACCCTTCTCTTTTCAATTATTAAATCATTATTCAATATATACTCTTAAAGGGCTAACAATCTAATTTATGAATATTTTGTTCGGATTTAATTTTGTTCGTAAGGGTTTTGCAGGGATCGTCAAGGGTGAAGGACAAGCTTAAAGATCAAGCTCTTCTTCAGAAACCGGTGGTTCTTTTTCATCTAATTCCTTCGTTTTGCATGTTCTCCTAAGCACTTCTCAATCCAAGAAAGAAACACAACCGTCAGGATTTCGCCTTCCTTCCATCAACAAATATTAAAGAACACACTTGGTTACCGAACTTCCCTCTTCTAGTTCTCTCTTTGTTCTTTGACCTCTTTTGTTTCCTTACTTGCTAGCCCCTTTCCTCCTTGTTTTGTTTGCCTTTTCTTACTCTTTCTTCTTCGCTGCCCCGTTTTTACTCTTTTTACCACTCATTTTCTTCATTTTGGACAGCCCTAGTGTGCCCTAGTTTATGCCCCTTTTTACCCATTTTTGCCTTCGTTCTTTAGCCTTCTTCTACCTTGTTTTAGCCCTTTTCGTTCGCTGTCCTGTTTTTTGATTTTTATGACAGCCATCTTCCTTCTTCATTGCTGCCCCGTTTTCAACATTTCTCATACTCCTTTGGCCTCATAGTTCGCTGCCCTATTCCTCATTTTCCTTGTCTTTGACCTTCTCTTTGTTTTCATTCCTTCTTGCTATCCTTCTTTACTTATTTTCAGCCTTCTTTTGTCTTGCTCTTTTGTTCTCATTCAAACTTCTTCTCTTCCCTTTTTGCTAAGTTTCAAGAAAAGCTTCAAGTAAAAGTAAAGCACTCTCCTATTTTTTTTTTTTACGCAAGTTTTAATAATGTAGAGTTATATGCTTTCATTTGAAAAGTCCTTTCAAGGATTAAATTCCTAAAGGCAAATTGTAATATTTCAATAAAAGATCTTTGGTTTGAGTGGGGTTTTTAAGTCCCCACTCTCATCCTCCCCCATTTGGGGAGGCTTGTGTTGTGTTTACTTGTGTATGCTTAGGTTAGATGTGCTTGTTTTCATCATTATTTACATCTTATTCTTAGAATACTAATTGTTAATCCATCACGTCTAATTCATTAATTAAGTTGATTACTTCATTTTCAATCGTTTATTTTTCATACAAGTAAATCAACTGCTTAAATCTCTTAAATCTCACCATAGCGTGGATGAAGAGTGCTCTCTATCGGAGAGTTAATCAACAATCTTCAGCTTAAGTTTTATTGCATCACATTGCTTAATCAATTAATTCTTAAGTAAGCCTCTTGAACTTGTAGAAACACAAGTCAAGAGCACTCTTTATCGAAGAGCATCCTTAGTTTGCATAATCCTTGCATTAGTCTCATCTAGATTAGATAAGACTCTTGAACCTCTGTCATAAGACAAGGTCAAGAGCGCTCTCTATCGGAGAGTCTAATTAATTAACTTAATAAAACCTTCAACACACACACCCCATAATTAATTAACTTCGTTGATCATCCTTCACCTAGTATGCTCTGCCAACTTTCGGGTTGGCCTCGTACTCAGAACGGTGAACGGACTTGCTAAGTTCGCACAAGAGTAACTTAATTAAAACTTTCACCCCATAACCAACGCATCGGTGCTGTTTCGATTAAATACTGAGGCATGTGGGAAAATTCCAAGTGTGGGCGCCGGGCAACCCAATCTGGGCACAGTTAGTTAAGTTATTGAACACTTAGCTGTGACCCCAGACAGGTCCGTCATGTCTTCGAACGGAGCCACTGAAGGTATTTCTAATTAGGATATTCAACTACCTTAAGCAACACTACCATTAAAAACTTTTAAAACCTACCAAGAGCACTCGCAAAATCTAATACTCACTAGCTTAATTCCTAGACTTTTATTCACGCATTTATTTGACTCCATAAGGCACTGGTCCTTTGTTATATTTGAGTAATTTTCTATCTTGATCAACTGTCTATGGTTCATTTCAATTATTATATTTGAATGCTTAGTTAAAAGTCTGGAACCTTTGCTTATCTGTGTAATCTCTTGTCAGCAACGTAGATTGCTTCTGATTAATCATCATTCTCTCGATAAACAAACACTTTGAATCATAATAAACTCCTAAATAACACCCATCTGCATCCGCAACTAAGTAAAACACTCTAACAACTTAAGAGCCTTAGAAAACTCTTTTGTAGGGACTACCCCGCTTGGCTTCGTTAGGAGTTAGCCTAAACGGAGGAGCTAGGAGTAGGTGATAGTACCTAGCTCTGTGCTTGCCCCCAAGGTCACACCTCTCCCACTTTCTCAAGTGAGGGGACAGCTTTTGGAAGATTTCTGCTGTTGGTGTGCAATCGACGGACAACAAGAACAGCTACCCTACTAACTAGGATCTCTCTATTCTCTCTCCTCGTCTTCTGGATACTTGCATTAGTCCTTTTATCATGAGGAGACATTACATGTTTGACGGTTTCAACCACAGTCCAGAAGTCTCTATCTTCTTCCAAGGGATGAGGCATATGGGATATAACAGTGTTATGGCTAGAACCTTCCCCTATGGGAACATAAATGTGCGTATTTTCTAGCTCGGTTGTGACTACTTCAGACTGAGATGTCGAAGAAATAGGAATGTGAGATAGATCATGAGTGTGATGACTAGATGACTCAGGAGGAAGAAGGAAATTAGGGATGAGAGGATATGCAGATAAAGCATTGTTTGGAGATCTGAAGGAGTTTGAAACATAGCAAGGTTGTTAAGATTAAACTCTCCTTCAGGTGCATCATTGATTAAGGCATCTTCTTCCCAACTTGAAGAATTATCATGGACTTGAGTTAGATTCCCGTCTTCTAAAGATAAATGAGATAAAGGCCGAGCAATATCAAAGTAATGGGAGCTATTTGCTTCGTCACTAACCTCTACTCCAGTAGCTAACTCAGGATGGTTTGCCCATGGGTAAATCAGTTCAAGCCCCAGGCTTTCCCTTTCTCTATTACGGTCCATTAAAGCAAACCATTCACTCACTCTATAAGGAATACTTTCGACATTATCAACTTCAAGTGTAGGAGTTTCTACCGCAATATTTTGACCCTGAGGTTGACTTTCATTTCTTCTCAACTCTTCTAACTCCTCCAACCATTCGTTCCTAAGCATCTCCAAGTTAATTCTCCTGGCAATTTCAGCTATTTGATCTTCTTCAAAAGAAGAATCATAGTCTTCCATTGCCATGAACATGTTCTCAGGTTGCCCATATTCCCAAGTCTCAGTTTCATCTTCCACACTATTAGTTTTAGCATTATTCAACAATTCATCTCCATATGTGTTTTTAATCCCTTCCTCAAAAGTTTCCAGATGCTTTTCATAACAAGGTTCTCTATTAATCCTAATCAAAGCACCAGCAGAGTTTGGGACACAAAGATACGATAAATCCATCATGAGGTATCCACCTAGACTGGCTGCCCACTTCCTGGATAAAAGCATTCCATATGCTGGGGGCAAGTCAATAACAACTACATCCATCATAGTGGATAAGTCTGAGCATGCAAACAGATCAGCCCTAAGGTTTTTGATTAAGCCATAGGATGGCACGCGCCTAGAGTCTATGCCACAAACATTTAAATAAGGCCTAGTCACTTCCAATCCCATTTCCTTCATGACATGTAGGAGCATTACATTCATAGCTGCTCTGGAATCCAACATGCAATTGTGCAGGAGCATGTTCTGAATGTGTAAGGTTAGGTAAAAGGGAGGGTGACCACCGTTCTTTCTTTCATATATTGCATATTGGATGTTAACAGGTGGATCCTTTTCATCTTTGCTAGGGTGCATCCCACTAGGACTTTCTATGTGACAAGACTCTAAGACAACCTCGAGATCCTTTTCTTGGCCAATGCTGTCAAAGAACTCCTCTACTTGGCTTCTCACTGAGGGCACCTTCATTAGCTCAGTGACAAGGATATTACACATTATCTTGCTTAGTTCTTTTGTTATATCAATATTCAAATTTAAATCTTCTAAGGCAAGATCTTCTTCTTCCTTTCTATCTTCATTAGCTTCTTCACGTTTGTCGAGGAAAGAAGGTTGGGGATCATCTCTTCGTTTATAGATTTTGATCTGTGGTTGTTCCTTTGCTTCAATGATATCTATGGTACAACATGAGGGATCAGGTTCATCAACAAACTCTTCATGCTCCCATGGCTCTTCTTTTAAGAGAATTCTTTGAAACCCATCATCAAAGGATAAGTCATTAATAAAGTTGATGTTGTTTGGTTGGTCATCAGGATAACTGGTGTTAGAGGGTTCTTCTTCGTTTTCATCACACCAATTAACATTCTTCCTCTCAGAGCTTTCTGGAAACTCGGGTCGTCTTCTATCTCCCTCAGGCCTCCTATTATTGTTCCAGTAGGGCTTAGGTCCATAAGGGTTTCCATGTCTTTCAGGATCATGAAGACTAGCGACGTTTTTTGTAAGGACAGTTAGTTGTCTCATCATCTCTTGCAAGGTTTCTAACGTGTCCTTTGAGTCTTTTGGCTCACTCACAGATTCCTTGGGCTTTCGGAGCTTAGGGTCAGATCTGGAAGTGGATGGGGCAAAATGATCGAAGAAGTTTTGCTTACTGATAGATTCTGCATGCTGCTCAGCCATCTTTGCATTAAATTGGGAGTTTTCAAATCATTGGGGTTCTTATCCTTCAAAATGTACCCCAACCAACCTTCAAAAGCATTCAAATAATGAATAACAATTGCTTGGTCCTTGGGTTTAGTTTTGTTTGGGATATTCCCTACAGTCTTGTCAAATCTTAGGTTAAACTCATGGACTGTTTCATTTTCCCTCTTCTTGATGTCAAGCAGTTGATGCAAGAGGAATTTTCCATCTAACTTGTGAGACCAATCACTATTAAGCTTTGCAACAAAATTTTCATATCTGTTGATGGATGAGGCAGGTAATCTGTCAAACCACTTCCGTACATCTCCTTCCAGAGAGTGCAAAAGGCCCTTCATGAATACATCTTCATCAACTGCTCCATATGCTTCCATATGATCCCAGGCTTTGTCAATGTGATCTTCAATGGAGGTAGTTGACACTCCATTAAACTTTATCAGGCATGTGATGGGGTGCTCCCTGGATCAGGGAAAAATCTAAAGGTGAAGCCTTGTCCTTCCTTCCAAAAGTCCTAGGGTTTTGTGGAGGAAGAACATTTTGATTTCCACTAGTGTTTGTTCCGGCCATTGGACTAGATGGAGTTGAAGGAGATCCTAAAAGATGACTTGAAAAGGCAGCAGGACTAGAAATATTCCAGAAGAAGTTTGAGGAGCTTTCTTTAGTTTGTCTGCGATTCCTTGTGTAGGTTACAAGGATATCTTCAGAATTTATAGGACGTTCTAAGAACTTAAGATTGATACGTTGGGTACAGTCCTCAGTGCAGTCACGGGGTGGAGTCGCCAGGTGAACTACACAAGTAATTCACCAAAAAGAGATATGTCGTAGGGAAAGGTGAGGTGTGTTGAACCAAGGTAGGCCTCTACCTCCCTGGCAACGGCGCCAAAATGTTATCACCAACCTTGTAGTTGCCTATGTGAGATGGATCCAGGATGGATGGTAGAGGGACAAGCAACTAAGGAGGTGGAACCAAGATTGCCTCGACTCCTAAATGGATGGTTGTCACGCCAATCAAAGTAGTCTTCAGTTTATGTTATCTTATCCCAAGACAACAATGGGGGAAACCCATATCTACTCCCGACAGGAGAGACCAATCCTAGACACCAGATCAGATCAAATGGACTTGAGGTACGTAAAGTGTAAGGTGATGGAAACCATAGATCTATGGATGATGTCACTAGGTGAACCAAGGCTTTGGATCAGGGTTTAGGAGATATGAGATTTGATCCAAGTTGGGACACAGATGACCTATGAGGTAAATACTATATCTGAGGTTAAGGTACTAGCAGGAGGTGAAGATATCCACTGCCTTGGGAAACGTAACCAATGCAGAGAGGGAAAGAACAGGACGGGGGCTATCTAGTACCGATGGATAGACTCGTAGGAAGATATGACAATGTCAAAGCACCCGAGCCACCAGGAAAAGGTCAAAACACAAGAGAAAGAGGCAAAAGAGCGGGTAGCGCTAGGGTTGTGGAGATCAGTGCCTTTCAGATCTAGGGCAATGGAGTCAGTTTCTGCCCAGCGTTGAAGGAGACCCACCTGGGTATAGACTTGATCTACAAACCCAAAAAGTGTTTTTGCCAGAAAATTCAAATACGGAGAAAAATGGCAACATGGAGGATAGCGCTAGGGTTTGAGAATCAGTTTTTCAGATCTAGGGCAACTAGTCACTTCTAGCTCAGCGTTGAAGAAGACCCACTTAGGGCATGACCTGATCTACAACACCCATAAATGATTTGCCAGGAACTCAAGCGGATTGAGCCATAATATTTTTTGGTTTTTTAATATTTAGGGTTTTTAAGGTAAAAATGGAAATACAAATGCCAATGGATTGAGATATGGAAGAGAAGCACTAATCTATAGATCTTACCTGGAAAACCTTGTAGATGCCTTGATGATGATGATCCCTGCTATACCGATCAATTTGAGAAAATTTGAGTGAGTTTTATGCCCAACGTTTTGCCCCAAGAAGCCAATGCGCCCTCTCTCCTGCACAACAATCGTCAACAAAATCAGATTTGTTGCATCATGAGAAAAAGGAAAATGCTACATAAAAATAGCAAGATGAAATCATAAATCTCATATCTCCTAAACCCTGTTCCAAAGCCTTGGTTCACCTAGTGACGTCATCCACAGATCTAGGGTTTCCATCACCTTACACCTTACGTACCTCAAGTCCATTCGATCTGATCTGGTGTCTAGGTTTGGTCTCTCCTGTCGGGAGTAGATCCGAGTCTCCGCCATTGTTGGCTTGGGCTAAGATAACATAAAATGAAGACTGCCTCGATTGGCGTGTGTTGCCGCCTAATTCACACTTTAAGATGCAGGAAAGTCACAACCTGCTATGTGTGTCCTTGGGGGCAAGTGAGAGCTAGGGACCACTGTCACCACAATCCACAACTCCTCCGTTTAGGCAAAATCCCAACAGAGCCAAGGGGGGTAGTCCCTATAGGAAAACTAAGTTCCAGGTTTATTAATTAATCACTGGTTAATTAAAAGGATTGTTTAAAAAAGAAAGAGGCTAAGACCTTATATAAAACAAGACCAGTGCCTATTACAATGGAGTCTAAAGATAGATTGTGTCTTTATGAACTTTACAAATAAAATTGAGATTTTAATCTGCGATTAAACTATAGCTTCAGTGTTTTAATAATGAAAAATATGAATAAACAATATAATTATAAACAGTAATGAAATAAAACAAATGTATGGACAATGAAACAGATTTACAAAATGGCAGAAATTGTTATGAATGAAGATTATTGAACTAGCAGTAAATTTAAAGTATGAAAAGATTTTAAGCAGCTAACATTCACCACATGATCATTTGCAGAATTCAAAGTAAATAGATGTAACTGAAAAGTAAAGTGCTGGAAGTAAAAAATTGTAGTGCAATGTTGGAGTGAAAGAGTGCTGAAAATGGAAAATGTTGTAGAACCGGTTTTGAAATGTCTCTTGGTTTATTTTAGTTGATTTTATTAAAGTTTTTCTTCTTGGATTAAGTTTTAGAATCGGTGGTGTGACTACCCCGATCTAGAACTTCTCTAATCAAAGAAGGATTGTTGTTGCGCTCAACAAAGTGGGAACAAAGCCCACCCGTAGCTCACAGGTCAATCCCCAATGCCCCGGTGCTCAACAAGGAGGACGTCGAAGCGCCTAGAGACCACCCACGGTCTACTACCCCTTCTAGCTTCCTGAGGTAAATGTTTTTAGTTGACAGAAAAAGGGCTAGATGGATGCCTATTAAACTAAGACTTCCCTGCCCCCTAGTCGTATCTCGGAGTACCATGGAGGGTGATAACCGAGTAGAGGAGCAGGATGTGGGAAGTTGTTGTTGGTAAGTTTTAAGATCAAATTTTATCTGGGTGATTAACATGCAAGGTTTATTTTAAAGCGATCAACAAGATCAACCAAGCTGTATCCCTTATGGGAGGTGCCGGTATTTGATCTTAGACTTGGAAAATAAAAATGTTTGATTGTAGTACAAGAAAAAGGAAGTTATTTTAATTACCTAAGCCCCCACTTCCCTTTTTTTTCATATCCGGCTTGAAGTCCCTAAAGGGAGATGACAAGCGGATAGAGGATACACAAGTTTAATGGGTTGTATGATTACTTTAAAACAAAAATGAAATTGAAATAAAAGAAACTTGAAACAACTATTATCCTACTTCCTACTTTACTTCCTAATCTATCTACTTATGGATTACAAAGCTTATAAAACTTTACAGAATACCCCAAGAGACTCTCGTTGGGGTTTACAATAAATCAGGAAAATATGAAAGAGAGGGTTGAGGGTTTGAACCCCTTTTGAAACAGTTGAAGTTTGAAGAGATCCTAGGCCTATTCGGGCATCAAATCTCCTTCACTCATGCACAACCGTTTATAAACCAGCGAGCTATTCTTCGCTGGAAATCATAGAAAAAACACTAAAAAATTGTTGTTAAAAAATTAGTACAAAATTTACAAATTTACATAAAAAATCTGAATGTGAAATATTGCAGAAATAAGAGATTTAAAGGGCTGGAAATTGAGTTTCCAGCCACCTAAACAGTGTTTAAACAGCAGAAATATAAGCCCTAACTAATATATAAAAGGTTGGGGCCCTAAAACAAAGGTTATATTCACTATACAGTGAATACAACCCCTTTTCAGAAAGGCTGAAAGTAGATGGCCGAATTTAAAACTTTGCCGGAATGAGATTTTTGGAGAGATCTCCTTGCTTGAATAACCTGCAAATAAATCTATGTCTGCAAGAATTGTAATCCTAGTGATGAGTACCTAACACTTCCTGCAAAATACTTTGAAAGATAATGTTAGATCATTCACAAAAGAAAGTAAAAGCACTTTTACTCTCTAATCTCTCCACAAAACACTTTGTGGAGAGCTAACTAGAATAATACAAAATGCAAAAATAAAATAATACAAGTTACCTCAAGAGTAGTAGATCATAAAAGAATTTGCAGCATAGTGTCCCTCCAAAGAAATTTTTATTAATGGCCCAACAAGGGCAAAGCTTCCAATACAAAGTATAGCAAGAAAATATGAGAGCAAGAAATTTTCGGCAGCATAACAATAGCATGAATGATCATGTCTAATGAGGGAGTGAGACCCTCATTATATAGTTGAGGCAATCCCCAATCTCTTGAAGATAAATGGCCAAGATTAAATCTAGATCTAGGATTTAATCTCCAGCACTAGATCTAGGTATTTGATTTTTTATTTTTCTCAATTAATCCACACCTTTGGATTAATTTTTAATCGAAGGCCATAATGTTTAATCCATGTCCAAATATTCTCCATCTTTAGATCTAGGTCTTTGGATAAATATCCACCATTAGATGAGCTTTTAGGTTAATAAATGAAAATAGAAATAGAGTAGGCCCAAGGTAGGCGCCCCTCTAAACTTGGCGGATTCCTCCATAATGTAGTGCTTTGACTTCAAAATCCAAGTAAAAACGTGGGTCCCAAAGGCTAGCGCCCTCCTTCTAGATTTGGTGGCAAATCTCCAAAAATATGGTGGAGTCTTCATGTTTAGCACCCTTCAAAATGATGTAGCGTCCTCTAAAAAAGGCTAGCGCTGTCTTTATAATGAATAGCGCCCATTTAATATAGTGGTTCTCCAAATATAGTGGCACCCATTAAATAGGTAGCGCCCCCATCTTGGTTAGCGCCCTTCTTCATACAATAGCGCACCTCCTTCTTGGTAAAAACGTGGGCCTTTCTATGATAGCGCCTCCATTTTGACGTGGGGCCCTTTCCACTTTAGTGTTTTCCTCCATTTTAGCGTGGGGCCCTTCTTATGATAGCGCCTCCATAATGTAGTGACGCCTCCATTCTAGTGCTAGCGCCTTCACCATAGTATGATGCCTCATTTTTAATATGACGCCCACTATTTGATGGTAGCGCCTCCTCTAACCAAGCTCACACCCCCATTTATGGTAGGGTTTAACATTAGCGCCCCCATTTATGGTTTAGGGTTTGCCACTTTCAAACTTAGCTTGTAGTTTAAATATTTATCCTTTTGACTTAGGATAAAATAAATTCACCTTAGATTAAAGTTATCAATTTAATTTTTAAATTTTTCCAATTTGACTTAGGAAAAATTAAAAATAACTTGAAAATTTAATATCTAGGCCATGGGGGGGTGAAAAACTTTGGAATAAGTTTTCCTAGGCTTAGGACCCTCAAACCATCTTACCATGGCATTTCTTGATTTTTTACTTCAAAATCAAAAAATGTGAATTTTGACTTAGGGAAATTAATTAATTCCCTAGGAAGAATAGACCTTGCTTAGACAAAGATGGTCTATCTCCTCAACCACTCATCAGAATGATATGGGACTCGAAGCAATGGCTTAGGGGGTTTCATAGCAATTAAATTTGCATTCATAGCCCCTATTACAAAATGCCATGCTTGAGCAATTACATTATTACATCAAAAACTGAGTTAATTAATCACCAAGGGGTGAAATTAATTAACCAGAAAAAATAAAATAAAAATACAACACACAACGAAACTCCGCAAGACTCTATACAGATGCCTAGCATGGTCATGAATCACTCCTTGAAGCCTTAGCCACCTCATGGACTTGACTGGTAGAACGCCCGTCACCACTTTGGAGGATTTTGAGTGAAAACCAAACCGATTAAACTCGTTTACGCAACAAGATCAATTGGAAAGGGAAAAACACTCGATGAGGGGACTTCCCTAACAACCAGTTCCATGGTGTGGCATCCGTATCATATGACCCACACTAGCACATAAAATTACATTAATTTTCCCACGCAGGGGAGTGGACATTTCGTTTTACAAAGGGGCAATAGCCCTGCAGAATTGAAAAAACCTCAGATTTTTCCAAGGTACAACTTGTACAATTATGTACATCTTCATGTACATGGAGTTGCCACCTAGTCGAAATAGGTGGGCAACAGCGTGACAACCATCCATTTGGGAGTTGAGGCAATCTTGGTTCCACCTCCTTAGTTGCTTGTCCCTCTACCGTCCATCCTGGATCCATCTCACATAGGCAACTACAAGGTTAGTGATAACAAACTTATCAAACAAAGTTTGATAAAGGGTGTGGCCAACAGCTAGAATCAAAACATGCTCTGATTCCAAATGAAACAAACAAAGTTCGTTCACACATAAATTATCTAAAATATTTGGAATTCATCTAAAGTAATCGCTTTAAAATAATAATATATTGAATAAATGTATATGAATGAATAAGATGATTACAACACCTTGTGACAGTTTAGATATATATGCATTGATTGGTCACCATAGATGATAGGTCATGTCCTTTCATTAAATGCCTCTTAGTTAAGATATGTCCTTTAACTAATTAACATTATATTTATTATTTATTATTATTATTATTATTATTATTATGTTTGGTTCATACACGAACTATCCATAAGAATAGGACAAGTAACTATAATCCATACTGGACAAGAAAATAAATTGAATAAAATGAATGTAATAAGAGATGATTACAACACCATGTGATGGTTTATGTATATATGCATTGATTGGTCACCATAGATGACAGGTCATATCCTTTCATTAGGTCATTCCTCTTAGTTAAGATATGTCCCTAAATTAATTAATATTATATTTATTGTTTATTATTATTATTATTATTATTATTATATTTATTTGATATTTTATGTCTAATTATGTACATTATAACAAACTCATGTTGTGACGTCAACAATGAATAGAGACACCTCCTCAAGATGGAATGTGTATCTCTCCAAGTGAAACGTCCCTTCAAACAATGGATCGAAGACAAAGATGCTCCAAGATTGCATGTTTGGTCCCCTCAATCAAGCATAGAAAGTGGACAAGAAATCAAATAAAGGCTCCTCAAATTAGCATATGTGGACTTCCATTAGTGGGACATCCTATCAATAAACATGAGTATGTGTAAATAACCTCCAAGAGTGGGATGCCTTCTTTAACTTCTTCATGGGAGATCTCCTCAAAACATGTGCAACAAAACCCTCTCAAGTATTGGACCACTAAAGAATAGGATAAGTGATATCTTCATGCCAACCATAGTCCTTCAAGATAGGATGTCACCTCCAAATGGCTCAATATCCCAAGTTCCAACTCATAAAAAAATGTGCAAATGATAGACCCACAAAATTAGGAGTCCACCAATCAAGATAATAGCATCAAATCAAGTGCAAGGTCCCCACAATATTCAAATAACCTCATGAAGGAAGGGGACGACCCCTTCTTCAAGCAATAAACTATGCATCAAAATGTGTGCCAAGAAGATGAAATTAAGGGTTCCCTACTAGGATGATAGCCAACCATGTCAAGATATCATCCACATGCTAAGTGTCCATACAAGCAAGGGCATTCAAGCAATGAGCTCAAGAAGAGTGCACCCTAGACACACGTGTCAACCCTTTCAAGCAATAAGATGTGTGCATGCCTCAAGATATATGCTAGAAGAGAAGGAGCTACAAGGAAAACTAAAGACTATCTTGCAATAAACCATATCCAAGTGTGAAACCAATTCAAAAGCTAGGGTGCTCTAGCGTTAAGCTTCCATGTGATCAAATATAGTCAAACCAAGGACAATAACCCTAAAATCACTTATATTAAGTGTGCACAAGGCTAACACTCAACCAAAGGGTGCTAATTATGTCATAAGCAAGTTGTACATGCATGTATTCCCATTAAACCTCCTAGGGTATTCAAGCTAGAGGCCTCCAACCATATGAAATACATAACTATTCTACTCAAACCATGAGGCGCCTCCCAACTGAGCGATCCCAGACATCCCAAGTATAAACCATATCATCAAGGCACAATTATTGACACTTTAGAACTTAGGGAGACCCTATGTCGATGGGTTCCCACTCGATGAAATACATCAAAGTGTTAAATAATTACATCAATGCTAAGCAAAATACTCCAGAGTGAGTCCAAACATGTCAATATCCCCAAGAAGGAGAGAATATCATCGTCAAAATATCACTTATTAGGAACATGCTATGCCATCCATTACAACACCAAGAAGAGATCTCATCCAATAGCTACTAGCAGCAACCCAGCATTGAATCAATGCAAGGAGAGCAACATCTCTAAGCGAAAGCTCACATGTACCCCATTCCATCCAATGAATCATCCTGCAAGCTCGATCTTTGTGATCAAAATCACAAGTGTAACCCTCATACAATAGGAGGGAGGGGTAACCAGTGGAATTTAATTTAAAATGATAATAATGACTTAGAATTTAATATTTGTTCACTGTCTTGAGTGTAAAGTGTGTTAAGTTTTGATTAAATCCTTTGGTTTGGTTCTTTTTCTTTAATTAGAACATCTTTGTTTGTATTTAACATGCTCGATTTTATTTTTATTTTTTCGGGTGACCAGGAAGTTGGCCACCCTTGTCAACAGGAAGAAGTAGCCTTCAAGCAGGCATGAGATGCATCCTTTGACACAAGGGAAACACCTCGTATACTTCCTAGAGACATCAGGAATGCCACAAGTGCATCATACACTCCACGTGTCCTGGTAGCCCTTGGTTCATCCTAGGAACACTAGATACATCTAGGGTTCTTTTGCATGCATTCCAGATAAGCTGGAACCCAAAATTGGTACAAAGTGAATGCTCCTATCTTATATTTAAGCGCCCTATTGGATGTGTGCACAAATCGTGCAACAGTGTCCAAAGACAACCATCCAATGCCGAATACTCAATTTTGAACTGAAATATTAATCAAAGCCTCAAACAAAATATCCAATCTAACACGAAACCTACTGAAAATGAAAACAAGAAGCAATATATTAACAGCCCAAAGCACTCTTTGGAAACAAACCATCCAATGTAACATACATCCTACTGAACAGGAAAAGGAGTGATTTATGAACAACCAAACATTTAGTTCAAAGGAAAACCCAAGGTCAATTCCAGCTGGGACAGATGAAGCCCCATGGATGATGAATTATTTTTTTAATCTTCACTGTCAAGGACATCCGAAAATATTTCATTGCCCAATCCTGCAATTTTTCCTATTAAATTCTAGACTGTGTTCCAGTTAGGGTTTATAAAATGGCTTTCAATTTAAAAAAAGTTTCAATGTTGAAACATCGGTGCCATTATACCTGAATATCTATAGGTAAGACATAGTATAAGAGGCCAGATAGATCAACTTCAATAAGGAAGAGAATAAAATAGCATAGAACTACACATAAGATAAATATTCCGTAGTGATTCATCCATGCATGCCCAATATACTAAATGCAATATTTGAAATCATAAAGGAAAGAAACTTCTATATCATTTAATTAGAACCTGGAACAAATGCAAGATAAAATCTATGGTAACCTCTAACCATGAACTAGAGAACTATTAGATTGAGTGCTCTGGGTGTACCATGTTTGCCTGTCCTAAAGAAGCTATGATGATGTCTGCCTCGCTTATGATACTTTTTGGATCAGGAGTTTTAGAATGAACAATTGTTACAGTTGCATCTAGCTTGATTAACAGCAATGCAGCTGGCAATCCTTCTATGTTGCTCCTACCAACCACAACTGCTCTTTTCCTTGATATGGAGACCCCACTTCTTTTTAAGAGTTCTATGCACCCCTGAATCAAAAGGATATCTGTTATGATTCCATCAAATAAATTATTAAAAAAGCATCAGAATTTTCACTTATATTGAAATATCTATTTTCAAGAAGTGAAATGATCAAATGCAAAAAGAGAAAATTTCCAAAGCATAAAGAAGGTAGATTTTCTCTTCAAGGAAAACCTTCTCAATCCAGAAACTATATGGGAAATTCCTTGCTTTAACAAGCAGATAGTATTCTCTCCTTGAGCAATCTAGGCATGTTTCCTCTGCATACCAGACAACTACTAACTTGTTTTCTAACCTAAATAAGTTTAATATATGAGTTGCCCATCTGTCAAAAGTTCTAACCAGCCTTACCTTGGGTGTACATGGAACAAACAGAGGTTCCCGTCCCTTCATTGCAAGTTTGCCAATGTTAAGAGGATGAAACCCATCTACGTCCTTTTCTATGCTTATTGCACCGAGTATTTTCTCTTCATTGACGTGTGGTGGTAGTGGAAGCTGGACAGAGATGCCTGTGAAACAACAAAATAACTAGATTAAACATAGATACACTTAATATCTGTTTGCTTCTTCACCTCTGAGCAAAAACAAAGTGCAAATTGTTTAGCACTGCTAGCAAACTTGACAACTGTTTTAACATAGACATGACCTGTAAAAGAAGACGACGTCAATTGGTAGAGTTTGCTACAGTTTATGAAACTTACAGGTGTTGTGATATTCATCATTTCACCTCAGAGGAAAAACAAAGTGCAAATTGTTTAACACTACTAGCAAACTTGACAACAGTTTTAACAGAGACATGACCTGTAAAAGAAGAAGACATCAATTGGTACAGTTTGCTACAGTTTATGAAACTTATAGGTGATGTGATATTCATCATAGAAGGCTTTGTGATCATGCTGACATGAATAACCGAGGAGGATGTCAAAATCATTAACGGGTGACACATCAAATTATACAATATTTACAAGACAATGTCAGATATGATATATCATATTTACAGATGCGATACATGAGGAGGGACTATACATTGGCTTTGAACCTGTCAAGGTTATATGGTTTTGGAGGTCAGATATGCTTTATCATATTTAGATATGTGATACATCAGGACGCACTATTCATTGGCTTTGAACCAACCAAGGTTATATGGTTTTGGAGGTGGTTGTGTAGGCAATTGCAATGATGTCACTAAGTTTTGTGCAACCAATTGCTTTACACTCCCCCCTTATCAGTGATACGTTCAACCATTCTATGTTTAATTGACTATTCTCTAGTCTTTAGAACCAGCTATGCTTTACGAGTGTAATATTTCTAAGGAGCCCATAATTCAATGGTTAATGTGCGTGGTTTGATTTGTTTTTATGTTCGAGATAACTGTTGTGATGTAGCCATAGGCCTTAATACTTCAAGAGTTTTTTCTGTATTCTTTTTGGTGTTTGTTACCTCATAACTATTGTGATGTAGCCACAGGCCTTAATACTTCAAGAGTTTTTTTCGTATTCTTTTTGGTGTTTGTTATCTCTCACTAGGTGGCCGTTTGATCCTCGTACAAGCAGTGTTGTCTAGTATCCTGATCTATTGGTTGGGCCTTGCTCCCAATCCTGTATCTGTATTGAATAAACTCAGATGTTTAACATTTGCCTTTTTATGGGGCTCCTCGGGCAACAAACACAGGTATCATCTGTTCAATTGGAAGCACCTCTCCTGGCCAAAAGAGAATGGAGGATGGGACATTCAAAATTTGTATTGGTTCAGCATTGCACTTGGATTAAAAAAAAATTGGATGGTTCTACAGAATGACGGATTATGGAATCAAGTTCTTATCAGCAAATACTTGAAGAAGCTCTCGGTAGTGACTTGGCTCAGAGGGAAGAATTTCAACTTTCGTGGAGTATCAGTAATTTGGAAGGGGTTCCTGCTAACCCTCCCTTAGCTTGGTAGAAGCCTTGCCTGGCAAGTGGGCAATGGTAAAGATGTTCTTATTGGCATTGATCCTATTATTGGTACATCCATCTCGCACTCAATGCCTGCACGGTTTCGAGAGTTCTTAGAGGATCTGGATATTACCACTCTCTCTCAGGCTCGTAATACCCTTCCGGGATTACACCAGTATTGGTACACGACCAAGGCTCTCTGCGTTGCTGGGGATTGGAAACTTGCTTGGGACACCTTCATGAGAAGTCTGGAATTTGGTGGTATTCGCCTCAATTCACAGTCTGATTCTCTGATTTGGGCATATAACAAGTTTGATGGCTCTGTATCTGCAAAACAGGTTTATGATAGCATTGTCCTTTCATCATCACCCTCGGCTGGTAGCAGATTACTTACACTTATTTGGACTGGCACTCTGCCTAGGAAAATTAGCTGTTTTATTTGGCTGGCTTTAATGAACAAGTTACTTACATGGGATAATCCCCAAAAGAGAGGCTGAACTGGGCCTGGTATCTATGCACTTTGCGGCAAGGATGAAGATAGTGTTCAGCATCTATTTTTTCATTGCGCTGTTTGGAAGAATGTACTCTCTATCCTGAGTGAACAGCACCATATCACACCTTCCTTCCAGTCTAATAATCTCTGCTCGTTTCTGGAAAAGTGGACTGTCAGCTTTTCAAAGCACTCAGCTTACTGCTATCTCCCTTTTCTCACCATGTGGGCTATCTGGAAAGCTAGAAACATCTTTATTTTTGAAGGGAAAAAAGTGCCTGTCATAAGCTTAATCGAACAGATTGCATACTCCTCGCAGATGTATTGTCCTCCTGTAATTAAGGTAAAAAAATCAAGAGCCTTGGGTCCGGGCCCTGTACTTGTCTATGCCTGTGGATTTTTTGATGGGGCATATGCAAAAAATGTTGGAGGTGTTGGCTTCTATTTGTTCTTGAACGAGTCACATTCCTTCAAGTTTGCATTGGGGGCGGGATCCTGCACCAACACTAAAGCAGAACTGATTGGGCTTTGGGCCCTTCTGCATACAACCCAAATGATGGGGATACCCTCACTCAAGATTTTTGGTGACTCTACAGTCATTATTAATTGGGCAAAGGGTACTGCCACCCTTTCTCCACCTGAACTCCATCACTGGTGTAGGGACACTAGAAAGATCTGCTCTTGCTTTCTAGAGTTGTCTTTCTGCCATATCTATCGTGAATACAATCAGCTAGCAAATTGCCTTTCTAAAAAATCTCTTACTTTGGCTCCGGGATCAGGTAATTACTCTGAATTTATTGAAGGTCATTTGGCCTCTCATGATAGTTTCAAGCTCATTTGAGCCCGGTGCTGGAGCATGTACTCCTTTTTTTCTTGCACCTTTTATTATTATTTTGGAGCGGGCTCTTTTAGACTGCAATTCTGCACTCTTTTGTTTACGGTAGATATGGTTTAGAGTGACAGTATTTACTAATGAGAACTCTGTATTTGTTGGATATGCACCTGTCCCCCCATTCAGCTCTGTTGAGTTGTGACTCGTTCTTGAAGTATCAGAAGTATGTTACTTTTTGATCCACCTTCTTGATTGTAACCCATGTATTGGGATGGCACAACAGATGCCCTTTGATTCATTAATGAATATCAAAGACAGGCTTTTTTCTTTCTGAAAAAAAAAACTAGCACTTCAGATTTAAAATGTAGGTTTAGTTTATGAGAAATTAAGTGTAATGGACATAAATATATATAGATAAGTATTAATATATAAATAATAAATAATTAATGTAAAGACATGACCTATTATTTATGATGACTAGTCACTGGCTATGTAAGTGTATTATCCATAACATTGTAATCATCCTATTTTATAATCTATTCTTATTCAATTATTTATTTATTATTTATCTTGTATTTTGTTTATTGTTCTTATTATATTGGATATTTGTTAGTGAATGAAATATCAGTTTTATTTTAGTTTGGTCTATAGTAGTATAATTCAGTAGTATTGGACTATTCTATGCAGAAATTTGGAGACACTTCAAAAATTCATATTCGACATAATAGGGATACGATAAATTTGTCTACATTTTTTGCACATATTATAAAACAAGAACTATTTAAATTTTATTGTTTTATTTTTTATTTTGTCCATATTCCTTTCATAATTAGTTTTAGATTTTAAAAGTTCAAATCTTTGAAATTTATGATATATATTTTGTTTTATTCTTTAATTATAAATATCAAATATTAGATTAGATTTAAATTAGGTTTATTTGTAATATAAATTTTAGAAACTAGTCATAATATTAGATTTTAGTCAGGGTAACATTTTTTGGAATATATTATTAAAAATTTGTTTTATTGTTATACAATTTATTTTTTACATTTAAGTTATTTAATATTTTTATAATTAAATTTAGATACATTATTAGATAAAAAAAAATTCATATTTGGTAGAAATTTTAATGTTTTCTTTGATTTTTTTATTTTTTGTGACATGAAGTAGAGAAAAATGGCTCTTACATGCAAATATTAAATGTTTTATGTATATTAAAAACAAAATTAACTTTACAAAATAAGTTTTTTTAAATTTATAAGCAACCTACTCTCCTTATTTTTCATTTTATATAGAGTATTGGAATCCTTCTTAACACTCTAATTATGCTACTATTGTTTAGCCACTCAATTTATCAAACCTAGTCTCATTCAGCATTTCACCACAACCTTTCATAGATTCAGTGACTACCACAGCATTTCACCGCAACCTTTACTACCACACTTTTCCAAAATCATTTCACCACACATTTGAAGAATCATAGATTCACTGACTACCACACTTTTCCAAAAGCATTTCACCACAAATTGAAGAATAATTCGTGGTTGACTCGTAAACTCCCGTAGCTACATACAATTGAATTCCTTCCATAAGAGGGTGTACGATCTAGGATTCTAGACGCATTAAGCAAAGAAAACATAAATCTGCAAAAATATCGTACTGACTACCAACGAATTCGGCTTTTTTGACCGTTACAATTATTTGGAGAATATAGAGGGTTCACTGGTTTCGCTCTCAATTTATTATCCACCGGGATTCCAGAAACAAGGGAATTGGGTAGCAGATAAATCTTGGAGCTGCCATTATCACAGTATCACTATTCGTTGTCCGCCACCGTTTTTCAATCACAGAATCGCTGCTAAACAAAAAAATTGAGACACCAGACGAAAAAAATAAAAAATATATATATATATTTGAAAGAGGTGAGCGGCCACAATTTATTCTTGTTAGCGGAGGTCATTCCATAGCCGTTGGAGGGCAGCATTGCAACCATTAAAAGTATAACATAATTATTCCTTATTAAATTTCAAATCCTTGGCATTGTGCAACTATTTATGGTTCGATGCGACTCTTCCATATGGCTGAATATGTACACTAAGAGGAAAAATCCAATATATATAAAGTATGGGAGTAGACTATTTATGTACAATACTTTTAATCAAATATACAAGCATATATCAGAAATATACATCTCACACATGTTATTTATAGTCAAAATTACTACTTTAAAAACAAAAATATTGTGAGAGACAACATTTAGTTATTAATAATTATTTTAATAAGATAGTAAAAACTTATTTGCTGAAGAGACAAAATACAAATAGTAGACAAAATACAAATAATAAAGAAGTGAATAATGCTGAGATAAATTCACTCCCTATTGTTACCACCTAATACCCACCTCGAGATTAGCCTGGCACAAATTTTCAAGCCACTGGGTGCGTCCTTAGGAGCAAGTCGTGATTCAAGTGTTGTAAAATGGTACTCGACTCCTCCGTCTAGGCCAACTCTTAGCGAAACCAAGGGAGGTGGTCCCTAAGAAAGAAAAACTATGGCGTTAAGCTAAGTTACAAAAATGAGAGTTAATCTAGACTTGTAAATAATGAGAGTTAAACAAGACTTGCAAATAATGAAATAACTTCAACAATATATGAAATCAAAGCATTCACAACACATAAATTGATTTAAGCAGAAAGTAAAGATTGTAGACCGGTGTTGTAGAGTCAAATAACGTTGTAAAAAGAAATGTTGTGCAAGTGTATCTTGGTCAGTTTTAATTCATTAATGACGAATGGATTATGAGGAGAAGGTTCCGATATACCGTGAGGTACAAGGAACAAAGTTCAGATTTAATTAATGTGGCTCCACATGAGGAAACATGGGCTAGATCAAAGTCACAGGAGTTTGTCCAACACTACACCAATCGAGGGTGTAGGCTGACAAGGCCCCGCGGTAACTATCTAGTTGTTCCCTCTTTCTCTTTGAAAATTGCCCACAAAAGCCAACAGTGAGATGCCTGATTTCCGTCTCTTAAGGGGATTGACTTAGTTAAGTGTGAGTTATTTAATTACATGTGAAAACTTATCGAATGCAACAAACCTCGTTTCTAGATATTCCAAAGCTCAAGAAAGCCTGCGATGGATAGAGCATACACGAAGATTTGTGCGAAATGTTTGTTCCAATTTAAAATAAAAACAACTTGCAAAGATAGACAAATGTTCTACTAATTATTAAAGGCCAAGAATTTATTTTCCCTTTCGGTACTTTGGGAATGCAAGGTCGGGTTCGTTACTTTGCAAATTACAAATAAAATCAAAATTAATCTAAAGTTAGCAAAATAAAACAAAAGCAGAAGGAAAAAAAGCTCACGCCATGAAAATGACGTAGGACCCCAGGGGGGATGGAGTGTGGGCGCTTTGAGCCCACTTGATCTCTTTTATTATGAATTTTACAATGCTTAAAAGATGTTACGTTTCTCCATATAAGTTCGGATGAAAGAGGTTACAATGCTTGGAAGAAAAAGAGAGGAAGATAGAAGAGGTTCAAGGTAGCCTTTATTGCTTCAATTTGTCAAAATCATGCAAAAATGCCTCTCTACCTGCTGTCAAAATACAAAAAACCAGCAAACTAATTAATCGAAAAAGTGCCAAAAATCACTTTTGAAAGAGATTTGGACAAGTTAGAAAAATTAACCAAAAAATTATATGTTAAAGCTACTCTTAAGAAAGCAATAACTAAGAAAAATTGGCTTGTGAGACCAATTTTCTTAGGATCTTGGACAGCCTTTAAAGGACAGCCAATGAAGCACTAAATTGCTTGATTTACTCTTTAAACTCAAAAAACTACTTACTTAGCAAGTGTTAAGATTTAGCTAAAGAAGGACTTGCAGAAATAAAAGTTTCTATGCTAGGTCTTCTTTGAAATGATAAAACTTTATGAAACCTTGAGATGTAAGCAAGCTAAACTTATAAGTTAGCTCTGAAAATGATTTGAAATTGAAACAAATAGATCTTAAAATATAGGATAGAAAAGTAAACGGTAACCATGAAGAAATAGTTTAGAATGAATGAGAGAGAAAGAGGTGAGAGCTCAAGCTTGGGAATGATTGAGAAAATGGAGTCCGTTGGTAGAGAGCGTAGGGACTATGCTCTTCAAAATGTTTGAAAGCTGGAGGAGTCAAACAAGATCAACCATCCCTTTAAGCTAAATACTTGCATCAACTTAGAAATATTTGCACAAGAAAAGGTCAAAAACAGAGATGTTGGCAGAAGTAGAAACTTGGAAAGCATGCAATTAAACAAAATATACATACGAGCTAAGAGATATACAACTATCAAACAATAAGAGCATGAATCAAACTAGAACAATCTCTTATCCTACTAAGAGATAGCTCCCCTTGTAGGCCCACAACTAACTAAAGAAATGCACAAAGAACATAAGGTAATACTGGTTACCTCATAAACCATGCAATGATCATCCACACACTTGAGCCATACACTACATGAGACCTACAAAACCATTTTATTATTTCAAATGATATTACAAATACAGTACAAAGCTAAGTAGCCCTTTAGTCCTCTAACCATGAGAAAAAAGAATGAAAGAGGGGTTGCTTAAATAGCCAAAAGAGCCAAGAGGGGGGTGTTTCTGCCTAATTCGCACCTCGAGTAACGTGGCAGAAATCTTCAAGCCACTGGGTGCGACCTTGGGGGAAAGCTCAAGCCAAGTGTTGTCACCTAATACTCGACTCCTCCGTCTAGGCCAACTCCTAGTGAAGCCAAGGGGGGTGGTCCCTATGAAAAGTAAAATCTAAGGCTTTTATGTTATGAAAGAAATGATTGAATCTAGGAGTTAAGTGTGAAAAGAGTTAAGACCTTAACAATAAGCTACTGCAAAAAATGAATTATAACAACAACAACATTTATCATTCAAACACCATTCATGACCATATGCGAAAATTGATTTAACCAATATAAAATGAGGAAGACCAGTGCCAATGAAAATGGAGTGCTTATGTATGAGGGTTGTTCTTGTAGTCTCGGATAAGTATTGTAGTGTCTCGTTGGTAAGTTTTAAGATTTATTAGATGAGTGGATTAAAGAGAGGGTAAATTGTTGGTTGATTTTATTTATGTGGTAATGATCTTGATTAGCTTAGGGGATGGAAACTCCCAATATACCCAGAGGTACGAGGAGTATGTCCAAAACCATTAATTGATGCGGCCCCCCGCAAGGAATATGTGTGCTGGTTGGAATCTCTAAGACTTGTTCAACACTGAACCAGCAAGGGTGTAGCCTAACAGTGTCTCGAAGTCACTGCCCAATTGTTCCTACTTCCTTTGTGGATTTTGCCACCGCAACGGCTCAATTCGAGGCGTTGGATTTTCGTCTGAGGAGATTTATTTTGAATTGGAAAACTAATTAAGCTAGTCACCTAAATCCCTTTCTGATACTACCAACTGATCAGACAAAGCTGCAATGGAAGTAGAACAAACTTTGATCAAATATGCTAAAAAATCAAATTAAAACATAAAAAAAATTGACCAAAAGTTCAAGTACTTTAAAAATAGAAAAAATCTAGATATTAAATTAGTACTTGCTTGTGATTAGATCTTGTAAAATACTACTTTAATAATCAGATTTGAATCTTTAAATGTGCATATGTAAATCAGAAAGCTAAGATATTTTCCAATATTTTACTGAGATTCAAATATGCAATAAGAACTAGAAACTAAAAAAAACAAAGATTTGTGTGACGGAAAGAAAGGAGAAGAAAAATGCCCCAAAGCTTGGAAGCTTGGGCAATGGAGTCTTTTCGAGTGGAGTGGAGGGATTTAAATCTTCTTCAAACGAACTTAGAGGTATGATGGAATCAAACAAGAACTAGCACTCCTTTACGCTAGATATCCCTGCACAGTTTGAACAATGCTACACCAAAGCGTTATATCCAGGAGTATTTAAGCAAAAGATTAAATAGTATGCATACAAACAAGTAAAAGATACAAATCTAAGATCTACTCACATAAATAACTCAGAGAAACAAATAAGAAACTACTTATTTATCGTCTTCTACCAATTATCATTAATCCTTCAAAGACCAGTTAGAACAACAAAGAATGTAGCAAGAAACCAATACAGTTATACCTCATATAACACAAGAAATCAACACACACGGATGCCTGACACAAGTATGCCTCCAAATCCTTCACTTTATTCCACAATAACAAAAGTATAACATACAGGAGCAGAGGTTCAATGCCGAAATCATCCGTCCTGAATGAAAAGGGGTTTCCTGCTTAAATAGAAATCTGCCAAGGAGAGGGGAGGCGCATCTCCTCAAGGATGTGCTAGCTCCCAGTGAGTTGGAAATTGGTGTATGAGGGTTGGAAAAGGAACTGGGAAGTGGCAACATCACTCCCTGAGGAAGTACTTGCCCAAACTAATGTTTTTTCCCAAAGCAATGAACATTCTCCACTTAGCCTGTGTCCCCACATGGAGAGTTGCGCCCCTCTTAAGAGAGGAAAGTTCCAAACTCCACAAACTCACCTAAATGGCAACATCCAGCTTTTCCCCTTGCCCGGGTACTTGCCAAAATGATTTTCCAAGTCACAAAATTATTTTTTGGCAATTATCTTTTATTTTGTTAATTGCCGAATTTTTTTAATTTTCATTTTTTCTTGGGTTTTTGGGTTTTTTGAGTAATTATTAATTTTGGGGTTGAATAATTATTCAAAAACTTAGAAAAGTGGGTCTAAGGGTTAAGTGGGTGCTCTAAGTTAAAAAATTAGGACCCCCGTGGAAAAAACAACCTCCTAGCCACACTTTTATGACTTTTTACAGTTTTACAATTAACTTAATAAAAATAAGCCTGTAAAAATGGAAAAAATATTTTTTTTCCGAAAATTAAAAAAAAACTATGGGGGACTTGGGACATGTTCATAATGACTCAAAATAATTAACAGCATGGTAATATACATTGGCACATAGGTTTTCATAACCTCCTAAGGCTTAATTAATAAGGTAATTATTCCATCTTTGGAGGTTTGGGTGAAAAACGACAATTATTTATCGTTTAAAAACAATAAATAATTAACAAGAAAAAAACACCATAAAATAATGCATTAATAAAAAAGTCCTAAAAAGCCAAACATTTTACATAAGGTCATCATGCTAACTCATTTTATTACAATTCCCATGGGGTATGAACATGTTAAAAAATTAAAAAAGAGGGCCTAGGAAGGCCTGCAAGGACTTCTGAACTTTAAATTTTGAACAAGTGATTGTTCATCTTTGGTGGCTCGATTAAAAGTCCAATTGAGCGCAACTCATGTGGTAACAGGATGCTCGAGATGAATCGATCATTTAGTGTAATCAAATGCCAATGAAAATGTGGATTGCTCCAAAACGTGACTACCTGACAGTTTAACTTGTGCTGCTTGTAGATTAACTCGTTGATTCCCAAGTGTTGGCACTGAATTCAGGATGCCAATGGAAAGTTTGATTTTATCAAAGCTGCAACCGATGGCTAGATGAAATGACGCAGAGGTCAATGGACGGCCACGCTAGCCGCTCCAGTATTCAACGTGGCAATAAAAAGGATGTTATCACTTAATTGTGAATAGCTTCAAAAACTCAAGAATTTGTGAAGCATGCCCTGACTGACTACTTGCAAAAGATAAGAGATGGATTAACCAATGCAATCGAAGCTTTTTTGGATTGGTGCTTTCAGGTGAACGAATTATAGTGCTCTCCAACAACAGCTAACTGGTGATGCTGACAATCAACAGTAAATCATGACTCTCTCAAAGGATAGTTCATGAAAACGGTTGTCATTGCCAAAGGATACGTGGGTCCAACCTTCACGTAAAAAAAAAAGATGATGCATGGGTTTGTTGAGAAAACTATTGCTCTCAGACCGATTTGGTTAACGAGGTAAGTCTGATGGAGATCTCGCTCAATCGGCTACAAGGTAAGTGTGGGTCCCTGCCACACTAACTACTCCAATGTTGCAACTTCATGTAGGAACGAATAATCTACTCCAAAATTTGTAATGAATGGGGCAGTTATTATGGTAAAACCTAGCGATTGATCATTAATAAGTGGTAGCAGACGAGCTCACTCGGCCAAAAGCGACCCCAAGTGGATTTCATGATAAAGTCAAAAAAAAATTAAAACGATCTTCTTTGTTCTTCAAACTCGGCTTGTGTGTATAATAGTTCTCCAAAGGAGTGCTTTGATCGCTGAGTACACCTATCAAAACAATTCTTTAACCAATTGAGAGCTCACAGCTATTTTTCACCGCCTATGGAGTCTTAAAACTCAGATTCGTTTCCCTTTTTTCCTTTTGTTGTTTGACGTTGGAGACAATTTCCATCATTTTTAGGTTGAGACCGATAGTTGCACATGCTTGGGAGCTCTACTTTTGGATCATTAATAGACAGTGGACCAAAGCTCTATCCACCACTCGATAACTTCTTGTTCTAATGCTTCCCAACCTATGTCTGGGTGATGCTTTCTTTTCATTCGAAAACCTCGATTTAGATTGATACCAGGCTTAGCCTTTAAAGAATAGTCAGTACAATGTCTTCTTCTTAGTCCAGGACAAGAATTGAACGTAAATTGTACAGAAAGTTCTTTAAGCAGTACGTCAGAGCTTTGAACCGTATAAAATATCTTCAACTCCATCTAGAAATGGCACACTTTCATAACAATTTGTGTATTCTATACTTGGAAACTTTGAAATTTAAATGAAGCTTGACCAACATAAGCACCACTCTTGTGTAAACATCTAGTAATGGATGTGCTCGGTGGGGCACTATCACAATTGTGTGAACTGATGTTTCTTAGGAGCCATCTAGATATCGTCTTAGAAGTTTCAAACTGACCTCCATGGTGTTACCCTATTGAAAAAAAATGTGAAAGCAATTAATATGCAGATACCGCTATCAAAGTTGAGGGTAACAAGCCCAATCATTCGTAAACTTTCCAAGAGAACTATTGATTTTGTCTCTTTCCCTGTCAAGTCTTGCGATTCTAGCTTTGTCATACCTGTTGCCGCTCCTGACCGGTGTGCGTGTGTCAAAGCCCAAAAGTTGGCACACCAACCCGATGGCAACTACGAAAAGAGCAGCCACTGTCACCACACTCCTCTCTTCCTCACTCCAGGTTGGCTCTGTTGTCACACAACTTGTAGTTGTCTCTAAAGGTATCCCATCTGGGACGGTAGAGAAGATGGTCAACTAAAAAGGTGACCCAAGAAGTGCAACGGTTCCTAATGCAAGCTGGGAGTCACGTCAACCGAGGTACTCTTCAATTTAGATTATGAAGAATCACAACCAAGGGGGAGACCCTATAGCCAGATCAAAGAAGATTAGCCAAAACAAAGGTTCCTAGGGAGTGTGTAAATTTGAGTTACGGAAACCAATGCAAGCTTCGGTGAGCCCAAGAGTTTAAGTATGGTTGAGGAGGCTTAAGATATTAGGAATGTTTCAACCAATGAATGAGTTAGGCTACCTGTTGAGGCCTAGAAATTCGCAGGCAACAACAGCAAGGGATTCTCCCCAGTCAAAGTTCCCAACTAGCCCGTGACTGTTTGGTGTAGGGAATCCGTCCGGTTTGCGGTCCGGCTACCGTAGGTCAAGTAACAAAAGGGTTTACCGGTTGCGGCCCGGTCCACCGTGTATGTTTTTGTATTTTTGACTTAAGGTATGAAATACACGTGCCTATTTAACAATGCAGGTTGATAAAGGATGCAAGGAGTAGTCACAACGTGATGCGCAAGTTCTTACCTCTCGTCTTAGAACTCACAAGCATCTAAATCACATATATTGCGAGAAAATAAATACTAACTAAGCTATCTCTAGAGAGCTGGATATTAATTCATGAGTAATGCACTACTGTCCATCTGTTATGGCAAATCGCAGATAGCTGTTCTTATAACCAAACATATAAACATGAATAAAAGTATACATGATAAGATAGCTCATCAACAGTTAAAACTCCCATTACTCATGGTGGAAAACATCATAAAGGATACTAAAGAACATTCAGACAAGAACATAGGTTCAGGAAGTTAGAACGCTCTCACAGTTACTGAGACACAGTTGAAAACGAAATAGTTCCCATTCAACACCACCTTTGAAGACCAAAGAGATAGATCTAACACCATGAAATACACAAGTAGGGCCCACTTCCTTAAAATGGGGAAATGATTCAAATGGGACCCACAAGGTCAAATTAGGGGTGATATGGTGTTAAGAGGTGTTTGATGATGTGGATCTATGGATCCAAGGTAAATTAGACACACCCACATATGGGATCTTAGCATATGACACAATCCCCAAGGAGTGCGAATTGACCCAAGGAGACTAATGCCTTTAGATGGAGGGGCAAATGGAGTCCAAATTATGCCAAATTGTAGATTAGGATAGTTAAGGCAATTTTCAAAGTGGGTTTAGGATGGCATGCCCAAAGAGAAACTAGATCTCCATAGATCTAAGGTTGAAAGTGCATCACCCAATAACCCAAGTGGGGCACAACCCTCAAAATGAGTAATGGGGCCCACAAGGAAAAAATCAAAGAAATGAAGCACTAGGGGTAGGTTATCAAGTGAGAGGAGTGCAAATCAAGTGGGATCTCACCTACCAAAGTCTTGAAACTAGCAAAACTCACCCAACTAAGGAGTGCGACCTCACCCAAGGAAGGCTAAGTGCCTTGGAAAATGTGTCAAATGAAGCCCGATTGCCACCAAACAGTAGATTCGAATTGTCGTGGATGCTATAGAGGTGGGTTCATTTTATTATTCCCAAAGACAAGCCAGATCCAAGTAGATCTAGAAAAAAGTGAAAAATGAGGGTTTTGAGATCTAAGAGAATAGATGGATAGGATAGAAGAATTTCATACCTCATGGAACATACCTGGAAGATGAAGATGGAAGAGGCTTGTGATGAGGATTACTTCCCACAAAGATCAAATGCCAAACTTTGATGAGCCCTTCTTGCCAACGTTTTGCCTCCTTCCACCAAATCGATTTTCCTATTCCTGTTAATCAAGGACACAAAGATCAATCAATCTATCAAGAAAGGAAAGAGATGCATACAAAAAGATGAGAAACATGAATTGTTGGTACAAAAGACAAAACAACTCCCTGTCACCCAAAACGTCCTCTTAAAGCTTGAAGGGTAGGCCTCCCCACCAATTCGCACCCCTCCAAAATGTCTTCTTTGCCTGCAAAACAAAGTTAGTTGAAGATAAAATCAAGATGACCACCAATGTCTGTCAATGTAGAGGAATGAGCATTTACAATCACCACAAGCATTCCAATTCCAACATCCAAGATGCCCAAGAAAGTATTTTTATTCGAATAGCCCAGAGCCAAAAATCTCTAGATCTCTCCCCCCTTTACAATGAGAAGCTCCTTCCTTTAAATACGAATGAGAGATAACAAAATCCTAACCACCTTTCAAATTGATGGCTAAGATTAAGAGATCAAAATGTTATAATCAACGGTTGAGATGAACTCAACATAAAGTACATGGATCGATACAATAATATAATATATTAATGGACTAAATCACCCTAGGAGAGGGGATCCCACTCAATAAAAATGAATAAATCTCATAGTGAGTCCAGGGGGTATTAACTAACACCCCTAGTGTGTCCCCATGGCACAATAAAAATAAATATTTTTTTAAAATGCAAAATAGTGCCTCTGTGAGGAAATCGTGAGCCTTCAAAAGCTCCAGAAAATCATAAAATATGCCGCAGAGATGGATGTGGGTCCACCCAAGTGCTGAAACTGTTGGAGAAGGAGTGGAAGGCATCACACTCATCATCAAAACTCATCCCATGCCATTTCCTTGCCTTAGTAGCCTAAATCAAATTCTTCAGTAGCCATTTTTATTATTTTCAATCTGCCTCAATAAACGTGATATGGCCTAAACTGCCTCCTAGAGTGCCAGCGTAGTCAAACTGAGCCCACCAACCTCTCCAGGACAGGGGTAAAATGGTAAAAACAAGTGGCTGTACCACCCCGTCCTCATACAGCGCCCTAAGTGAACCAATCAAGTCAACTCTCTGCTCTGACAAGCCATTCAGCATGGCAAAACTGCACCCAGATGGTATACTAAGACAAATCATCACTGTAACTACCCATAACTGAAAACAAGCTGTCTCATTGGACTCGGAGAGTCCAAATCCATTTAAGATGTATACTCATACACCCTACAGATCTCTGCACAATTAGGAATAATATCCAATATGCCCAGACAGATTGAATAATAATCTGTAAATGATCAAATAATAATATAATAATAATAATATGCAAGTGTTTAGAGGTTAAAACATGCTCTACAAATCATTCAAATAACAATTATAACAAGTAGCAATCATTTCACTGGCGATCTATCAACCAAATATAGAGTTTCATTAATTAACTATAACTCAAACCAGACTTTCAAGACCATACTCACTTCATAGTTGTAATCATTTTGCTAGTGAAGGGTGAAGGCTAAAAATCAACTGGTTAGGCTAAAGGGTGACTACCAACCTAACACTATGACACTTTGGATATGGAAAGGGGATACTCACTTTAGCATATGTCGGACAAGCAACAACACAGGGGATGGCAGTGTCTCACAAATGGATAAGTTACGTTCAAAGGTGCTTATTCACCTTGACAAATGCTCACAATCCAAATCAAATATAAGTGAGGCCAACTATCTTTAGATATAACTTTTTAAGAACCATTGCTTTTTAGGCCTTCAAATTTCCATGGCCTTGGTCCATGCATTAATTACACGGATTTTATTATTGAGGCTTCATGCATTCATGTATGTTTAAAAACACTACTTTTCATGAATGGTTTTTTACAAGATATTGATTTCAATATACTTCATAGCCAATTTCATTAGGCTTTCCTTGCATTCGTGTATGTTCAAAAACACTACTTTTCATGAATGAGATTTTTTATAAGATATTCATTTCATTTCCAAATACATTGTATTGAGGGCAGCGCTATTTGTTTAAGATTTAGCCAACACAACCTAGGCAACTTAGAGCCCAGACACAAATAAACAGGGAAGCTTGTCCAACACAGAGGCTCTAGTGGAGAAAGGTCCTCCATGCCATAAGTCAAGTAGTATGTCGGGCTAAAAACATAACTGGAAGGTAATGGATGGGCGGAAATAGTGAACAATGAAACCAACACTAGCAAGCCAAAGTATTGTGGGAACGATCACTTCTATTCTCCCTAAGGAGGGTAACACCAATGAGTATGGGTCAAGAACTTCCAGGTCTAGGTAGGGACATACATACATAATATCAATACATCCAAGTCCATATATTTATATGACCGCCAGATCATGAGACTAAATGCTAAGACATGTCACAAGAATGAGTATAAAAGCAATAATAACTATAACACAAGATAATGTTTGCTAAGTCATATACATGTAAATAACCAATCTGAAGTAACATCTGTCTAATGAGAAACTTCTGCTGCAACTCTGGGCAATACTGACTACTCTGTGAATGGCTATATGGCCACATCAGTCCTCAAATCTGAGTGTTCTAATACTTAGTCATGGCATGGAAAAATACTATTGTCCATCATCAAATAATGATCCATCATATATGCTCATCTCAACATCTCATATGTAAGGGAACTGGCTGGAAAGTGTACTGGAATCTGAAAAATAGAATATGGTAGCCCGGCTACTATATGTGTGATAATAGGCTCTTTTCCAACTCAAGGGGGATTCCCTAAGGTTAGGATTACTAAGGAAAATGCAATGATGGACAAGGTGAAACGAAGAGGCTGCCTTAGAGAAACAATTGTATTATAGGTATGAATTGAATGTTGATGGGAAAGAAGAAATAATCAATCCTCACAAATGGATCAATACTAGTACATCAAAGGGAGAAATGGAGTCAAAAGGAGAACTCACGAGGGCCTTGTGTCATATGTGACTAAGGGGGAGAGCTCGCATGATTGAGCAAACCCTGATTAGTTAATGGTGCGACTACTAGATTTGCTTCCTCCTAATTGCAAGAGATGCGTTGTGCATGCAAATGATCAATACTACACAATCAAGCTAGATCAAATGTAAACATCAATGCCCGTACAAACATGCTCACAAAGCGAAAAGGATAGCAGCTGCTAAGGATTTTCACCTTCCAATAAGATGATAGCATCCGTTTATGGTCTCCGGTGCAAACATAGAAAAGAAAAATGGCTTGTAGCAATAATCACCCATTCATTGAAGCTCCACAAGTTCACGCCACACATCAAAGAGAGTGCTCAACTAAACATCCATGAAACCCAAAATGATATTTTTCTATTGAGCTCTGGGAAAGAAGTATCCCACTATTTTCCATCCTTAAAATGGAAGAGACTATTCTCTTTATAGGCCAAAAAGGCTCTCATAAAATAATAAAAATAAAAGTGAATCTCAAATCCACTTTTTTCTCCCTAAATGACTACTTGACCCAACTTTATTTAATTAATGTAACTCCTACATTGGCTAGCCAATACATATCAAAGAAGAAAGAGTTTATTTATATGGACTCCCACTTTGACTAAACGTTGAGAGTCAACGTAACCATATGCTGCCAAATATGTGATACATGGGTTGGCTAGCTGCTTCATGAATGAGCTTAAGGATGACACAATGGAGAAAAAAGGTGAACTCCAAGCACTCAGTTGTAACTGGAGAAGAAAGACGTTGCCTCGAAACTCTATGTGAAGATAAACCTTGATTGTAAACAACAGAGACATGTGGCACTTTCATTGGCTGCCACATCACCAATAGATGCCCAAGAAATTGATTTTAACTTGAGACAGAAAACCTAAGCCAACCACCACTTATTAAGACTAGATACGCGCTTCTTTACAACTCCATGTGAAACATCAGCCACCTCCACTCAGGCTTTTCTACGGTGGAACTCCTTGAACTACTTAGCTGCTAAAAGACATACTATATGTTGCATAAATCATGGCCCAAATGATAGCTGAGAACAATGATGAGAAGGATTCACGATTTGTCTAAAGCTTGAGATCGATACACAAGGATGCCAATGGAACAGATGTGAGGGTTAACAAATGGTCCCTGTAGTTGCTCCCAACACATCAGCTATAGTGAATAACCCGAGACATTTACTCAGTGAATTACGCTCAGAAAGATGGTGAGAAAACGCAAACCGTTAGCAGGGCTATCTCAGCAGTTTGGAACAATCAACTCGGCAATCGACTAAAAAGAAACATGGGGCGAAGCTCCACTTCTCGGTTGCAAAAGGAAAACGTGGTTTGATCTGATGTGATCTCTGCCTGCTGAACGCCGGGATAATACTCACGGCGGCTGCCAATGGAGTTGATACACTGGTCCAATCCACAAGCAACTAAGTTCAGTTGCTCCCAAAGATCAACATGACATGGTGGAAACATCACAAACTACCCATGTGCCGCTTCCACGCTCTACATAGAAACGAAATAGAAACTATCAGCGTGACGTCTATATGTCCCATGATTGTGTGCGATCGACACCCTCGACGTTGTTTCACAGTCCACGCCAATTCAAGGCGATAGCATAAGCTAAATTTATGCGAAGCCGGGCAAGATAAGAGATAATAAACGAAGATCGAATCCACATTGAATCCACTTCTCCCAACATCTCTCCAAGAGATTCCAACCAGGCATCCAGTTCCTCAGAAAGCTTGCCCATGGCATCCATGTTAATGCTACTTTTCTTGGAATGTGCTTTGGTTTTAGACATACGATCGGCTTCCAAACAAGCTGAATAAAACTTATCATAAATACTTTTGCGAACATCAAGAGAGACTATATTCTTTCAAGTTCGCATCCTTCATAGGTGCAGGTGAAACCCCAGGTCCTGCTTGCAGCCTAGCAAACATGGTATGGAAGACACACGTCAAAATAGCGGATTGTGATCTCTTCTCCTTTGTTGATGTCCTTGGTCGCACGAATACTCGTAACATCGCCAACGCTGATTATGTAGGCGTTTGGCAGGAAAGAATGGTTTATGAGAGATTGAATCAACCAAACGTCGTAGTAACGCCTCTTTTCAGTAGGATTTGTCCAATCTTGATCTTTGTTTTCTGGACACATATCATCAAACGCAATCGTTTTCAGGCGTATTTGGGATTTATGCATGGTCCAATTTAGCGAACTCATGCAATGTAGAAACAGGAATATTGAAGAGGTCGCTACTATTGGACGGGTCGAGTGAAAGGAAGAACTTCAGTACTTCATCTTGTTTTTGATTGAGCGCATTTTCTACATTCTGAACAAGACCGGTCACCATGGGAGTGTGCGTAAATGGATAGGTGTAATCATCACACCTCGCTAAAGCTATGCAAATAAGTAACACCGTCTCGACTTTCACAAACTCCGTAGCAAGGATTCCTCTGCTGTTTCCATTGGATGAGTTCCTCATCTCTAATGAAATCAACCTCTGGTTTGTAATGGTTTGGACTCTCTGCAATCCATTCCCCCTTAGTTGTGTGACTCATCACAGTCCTGGCAAATTTATTTGTGTGACCACGCTTTCTCAGAGCATGAGCTACTACAAGATCAATTGTTAATCAGTTGATTTTTTGGGTAGATCTAATGTATCCAGCAAAAGGTTTTCCTGACAGTACAGAAATCAACTTGCAATGGTCGCTTTCCACAACTTTCTTCTACAACCTTTCATACAGACTGGGCATTGACATTTGTTCCAGAACTAGATGTACAATACTTTGAAAATCTTTATCAATGTGGAACACTACTTTCAAAACCCTGTGTGGAAAATTGGATTGCAACCTAAAAGCAATACAAGTTGCTTCTTGAAGCATATTAGTGACTATACATGACTTTTACGCAACCTTTGAAAAACACGTTACCTATTTGGGTGGCAACAATACCCAGAGCTCTTGTATCCTTTAGGGGCACCATTGATGGCTTGTACCATTTCATGCCAATAGGGTGAGCGAAGAACATTGAATGGCACACCGCATGCATAGAGAAACCTGTAAATCTTTGAATCCACATCATCTCTACAACCAAGGTCAAGGAAATTTGATACTGTTTTTTGCATAGGCGAGAATACACTACCATGGGTAGATAATGATCCAGATCCACTACTAAACATTCTCTGTGGGGATTCAAAATCAATGCTTGATCTCTTCGAATTTTTTTGAGCGGCCTCTTCTTCCATCCTATATCTGTTGCTTTCTTTAGCTGACACTTTGTCACATGTTTTGACTCCAGTAGCCGTACCTTCATCACATGGCATAATCCCACACAAATGCTTTCTCGCACGGGTATATCAACCAATGTAAGTTTTATTACAATGGAGGCATGTAAACTTCGTGGTTTGACCCCCTCTCCCTCCCCCAAGCCTTGTCACATACTTCCACAAAGGTGTTGTGTCTTTTTGTTTTTGCCCCTCATCACTCTCAATCTCCTCCTCCTCCTCATCCTCTCCCTCTTCCTCCTCTCCATGGTATGTGTCACTCCCTATCTTTTCCTCCTCATCATTGCCACCACCAAATCTACTCCCCACCACCATCATCATGAGAAGAATCAAAACCAAAAACAAAACCACATACCCATCATGCTTCTTTGATTCAATATGAGAATCACTTCTTTCCTGCAATAGAATGATAGAGAAGAAGAAATTGGGAAGAGTAGGAAAAAAACACATACAAGATTTAATATTTTAACATAGTGAAATATTGTTTTCAAAAACAAACAAGATTGGGTTTTTAGATCCTACCTCTTTAGCTCTTCAAGGATGGTTGAATGTCTCTATGGAAGCCTTCAATCTTCCTTTCAAGCTCTCACAAATAGAAGCTTTCAATCTCCCCTTCAATCTCCCTTCCAACCTCCTACAAATTTGCTCTCAAACTATTAGCAAATCCACTCAAAGCCCTAGCAAGATAAATGAAAACAAGCAAATGAGGAATAGAATGAGTCCAAATCGAATCCATTAGTGTTTATAAAGGCTAATTGAAACCTAGCCAATCACTAAAAAACAACTTTTTTTTTGCAAAATTGAGAAAATTGGAACAACAATTCCTTAACCAACGGGATCGTTGAGGGAGCATTTTCGGGAGCGTTTTTTTGCTCGGGATCGTTGAGGGAGCATTTTCGGGAGCGTTTTTTTGCTCGGGATCGTTTAGGGAGCAATGAGGAATCGCTCTAGGAGCATCACTCCCTCATCAATCCCAGCAATGGCAGGGAGTGTTTTTTTCTCGAGGAATCGCAATTCCCAAAAACGCTACCAAGAGGAATCGATGAGGAATCTTGATTTTGGGATCAACTCCTCATCGATTCCTCCGGGAATGCGAATTGGGAACGATTTGTGGGGATCCCTAGCGGTTCCCTGCAGCAAAGATATCAATTATACTAAGGAGATTTTTCCAATGATGTGATCATCTTGTTCTACTATCGTTCTAAGTGGTCATATGCTAAAGTAATTCACTGTAGAAATGGTTGGTCTCTAGAGGAGACTTAATAGCTCATTCATCTCTAAGACCATGATTAGCAGAACATCACACACCATTCATGCTGTAATACCCCGATTTTGACCCCATGGTATTAAAATTGTACATGATATATATATGGTTATTAAATCATGGTGAGGAGCTCAAGGCCAAGGCCCTTCCATAGATTTGTTTTTTTATGTATAGGCGATTAGAATCGATGCATATGGTTCTCGTGCTAGTCAGGCACAGTATATTTTGAGATATCATGTAAATATGCAATTTAATAAAAAACCCACAACTAGCTATGCACTGCAACGAAAGAGATGGGGGCATGATTTCACAAGGAATAGGAAGGGAGTTGTTCAAACCCCTGAGCCAATGGGTTAAGCCAGATGTCGAGGGGAGAATCCTCAAGCTCTCAACTACCCTTTATGTCCTCTGCACTCAATCATTCAATTCTTCCAGATATTGGTTGGGGCAGTTAATGCCTTGGGCAGAGAGAGAGGCATGGTAGTCAATTTCGTGCCTGAGCAAACCTGCAACCTGGGAAAACCCGTATTCTTGCTTATGGGGCAAGAAAGCACTAGGAATGTGTGCCTATTCCACTATTCTCATGCACATAAAACGTTTGTTGGATCATCAATTCATTTTTCGATCCTTACCCTCATGCAGAGAGTTATCATCCCGCAGACGCAGCAAGAGCTAACATAGGCGTTAGTTTCTCGTTCTGCAGTATATCTCTTCATCTACCCTTGGCTGGAACCTTGTCTTTCTGTATTATAGAGTGGTTGGGAACCTTGGTTGTCTATGTTACAAAGTGGAACACTGTTTTGTTGTGTTACCGTGTGGTTTGTTGTATGTGTACCTTGGTTTGGGTCTGAACTGTATGCAAGACTTAGGAGTGGAAGAGGCGCAGAATTGGCTTGATAAACCTAGTGTAAAGAGGAACCTCACGAAAAGATAAGAGTGGCTGATGAATATTCTATGCACACCCTGAAGAGCACTGGAAGGGAAGGTATGGCTCGAGGGACTGTGTAGCAGAGAAGGGGATACTTCCTTGTGTTGGGTGTGTAGGTATTGTGGATGCCAGGCCAGATAGATCTTGTGGAGGTGTCCCTAGCTCTGTGAATGAGCTCACTAGCTTAGCAATTCTTCCTTTCCACTACCTTAGCAGCCTGATAAACCCAACTATTAGTTGGCTTGGCTGTGTCTTGATGTGCATCCGTTTGTGTGTGAACCACTGCCTTAACAGCCTGATAAACCCAACTGTTAGTTGGCTTGGCTGAGCCTTGATGTGCTTTTTGGTCATCTGTGTCTAAGTAGTCTAATAAACCCAACTATAGGTTGGCTTGTCTGTGTTTCGATGTGTTCTGGCTATGTGTGAGCCTGTTGTTCCCTAGTTCCTTGTGGAAATCATGCCCAGCTCAGGGGTGGCAATTGTGTTGAGAGATTGATGAACACAACTGGCCTATGGTAGGGTGGAACGTTGCAGCGACATAGCTAGTTGTGGGACAACTTCATCTTCAAGATAAGTGTTCTCTGGTTATTTTTAATTCTGCAGTGTATTGGCTTAGGAATTATTATGAATGTGTTGAATGCTTGCTAAAGATCCAAGTAGAGTTTACTGTTGTTATACTTTCCTGCATTTTACAACTACACATGCTTCTTGGTTTCCAATGCATTTTGCTTAAGTTCATGGAGGCTAGAAGCCCGATTACAAAGTCAAAATGCATCTGACTTAAGCGTCTCCACAACCCAGAATCCGCCCGCGGAATGCGTAAGGCGGAAGGCGGAAATCGAAAATCGAAAATTCAAAGGATAAAGGTAAGTATTTTGGGATTTTTGCACCCCGAAATCCGCTCACGGAATGCGGAAGGCGAAAGGCGGAAATTGAAAATCCAAAGGTGAAGGTAAAGTATTTTATGGGTTCCGCTACCTAGAATCCGCGGAAAGCGGGAAGGTAAGATGAACAGTGGGTGATTTACAGAGTTTCGTCTACCGCAAGCTGCATTGGGGAAGGCGAAAGGCGAAATCGAAAAGGTCCTGTGAAAGGCGGAAAGGATTTTTCGAGCTGCGGAAGGAATCTTGTAAGGATGGAACGACTGTTACAAAAGCATCTGAGCTTTTGAATGAATGATTTAGGATGTACGTGACCCATGACTGTGTTTAAAGAAGAAATAATTATTCTTAATTTTGCATATCAGTCAGGTGTATGGGTACGTTACAAAGTGGTATCAGAGCTACGGGTTTCAACCCTGTCACCTTTTGGGAACATCTAGTTTCACCGCATTATGGAAAAACTTTGTTCTAACCGTAAAATTTTGTTTGGAATAAATAGTTTGCAGAAGGAAGACTGCAGCGAAACAATCGACGGGTAATTTATAAATTTCTGAGATTATTGCACAGCTAACAATTGTGTTTATGAACACATTTTGCAGAATCATAGTTACATCAAAAGGCAGAATTCCACCTAGTGCAGCTTGGAAAAATTGGTCTTGGTCGGGACATGAGGATGAACACCATGAATGATGCACAAGATCCCTATGAGCTCGAGGCAGATGCCATGGGGGAGAATATATGGGTTGAGAATGCTTAGACAGAATCCAATGGAAGAAGAGATCAAGAGACTCCCTCAGATATTGCATCCACCATGAGAAGCCTAAGGGTGGGACTGCAAAGTTGCAGAGAAGACAATGAGAGGATGATTAAAGCTTAGGAAGAGAAAAATCAGCTGAATGGAACCATGCTATAGAGTTTGACAAACATCCAAAGGTAGATAAACTCTGCGCATAGGACAATAAATCCAGAAAGAAGCAGGAATAGTGCAAGAAGAAATCCCTGCAAGAGTCCCGTCGTCTCTAGAAAAAGGTCTTCTGGTGGATCATCTGACTCTGAAGAATCCATCAAGGATTCAAGCTCTTCATCTCACAAGAATAAGGGAAAGAGGCGTTACCGGAACAGTTCACGTGGGGAATTTAAGAAGGCAAAGCCTCCTACGTTTGATGGTGAGGTAAAGTCCGGTCAAGAAGCTGAGGCTTGGCTTCTTGGGATGAGAAAGTATTTCCAAGTCCAAGACTACTCTGGAAATATGAAGGCAAAAGTAGCCATCTTCAACTTAGGTGGAAGGGCATCTATATGATGGGAACACCACAAGAGAGTGAAGAAGATTAATGAAAGAAAGATTGTGTGGAAGTAGTTCAAGAAATATTTCATGCAAAAGTACCTCTCTGATAGGTACTATGATGATAAGATTAAAGAGTTCCATGAGCTGAAATTGGGACAATTGACCATAGAAGAATATGCAAACAAATTCTTAGAACTGTTGAGGTGTGTCAAAAATATCCGAGATGATAAAGTGAAAATTCAGCGTTTTCTAAGTGGGTTACCCCAATCATATAAAGATAGGATTGAGTTTGATGAACCTCGAACTCTGGAAGAGGAAATAAGGAAGGCCAAGTAATGCTATGACCAGAACAAAAGCAGACCTGATGTCCATAAGGCATGGAAGGACAAAAAGAATGAGAAGTTTGACCAAAGGAAGAAAGGTTTCAAACCCTCTCACTTTCGAAATCAGCAAAGGCAGCCATCACAAGTTGTGACTAAGCCAACCAGAAAGATGGGAGATAAGCCAGGAGATCCAAAGGAGCCAAGAGAACCAATTCAATGTTGGGGATGTGGAGGAGACCATATGCTTAGGAACAATCCGCATCGAAATGGGAATGTAAGTCAAGTTCACAACATCCAAGTAGCTGAAACTGTGGGTCAAGTGGCAAGGACCATCCCTAGAATCTATGCAGCACTAGAGGACCGCCAGGAAGATCATCAATCAACTGTGATTGAAGTCGAAGGTAAAATTATTGAGCAATTTGTTTCTGCTTTGATTGACCCTAGATCTACTCACAGTTATATCACTCCTAAAATTGTTGAGATTTGTGCTTTTAAGAAATTAAAGCATAGAAAACCATGGTTAGTTCAACTAGCCACTAGAACCAAGAGGAAAGTTAGTGAAGTGGTAGAGAAATGTCCATTAGTCATGGATGGGCTAACGACTTATGTAAACCTGAATATTCTGCCACTTGGTTCCTATGATATTCTCATTGGAATGGACTGGTTAGAAGCACACAGAGTTACACTTGACTGTTACAGCAATACTTTTGAATGCATGGATGAAGAAGGAAACCTAAAGGTTGTAAGAGGCATTCTAAAGGTGATTTTCGTTAGGCAGATTTCAGCAACGCAAATAAAGAAGTTCTATAGGAAAGGTTGTAAATTGTAAGCAGCCCATGTTTTGGAGGCAACGGAAAATGAAACCCCTAAGTTGGAGGACTATCCTGTATTGCAAGAATTCATGGATGTTTTTCCTTATCAGATTCCAGAACTTCCTCCAAAGAGAGACATTGATTTTATAATTGACCTTGTGCTTGGAGCAACACCAGTGTCCAAGACACCCTACAAGATGAGAACACCAGAATTGCTAGAGGTGAAAATACAGTTGCAAGAATTGTTGGAAAAGAAGTATATCAGGCCAAGTGTGTCCCCATGGGGAGCACCAGTTATGTTTGTGAAAAAGAGAGATGGGGCATTCAGGCTATGTATTGACTACAGTAAGTTGAACAAAGTCACTGTAAAGAATAAATACCCATTACCTCGAATTGATGACCTTTTCGATCAAATGAGAGGAGCAAAGGTATTTTCAAAGATTGACTTGACGTCTGGTTACCATCAAGTAAGAATCAAAGAGGAAGATGTTCATAAGACAACCTTTAGAACGAAGTATGGACATTATGATTTTGTAGTGGTACCATTCAGTCTCACAAATGCACCAGCTACATTCATGTGTCTCATGAATAGTGTTTTCCACAAGTATCTGGACAAGTTTGTTCTTGTCTTCCTAGATGACATTCTTATCTATTCTAAGAATGAAAAAGAGCATGAAGAACATCTGAGAATGACATTGCAATTGCTAAGGGAGCATAAGCTGTATGCAAAGTTGAGCAAATGTGATTTTATAAAGATAAAATTCATTATTTGGGTCACATTATCTCGAACAAAGGAATATCTATGGACCCTGAGAAGATTGAAGCCATTATGAATTGGCCAACTCCAAGAAATGTGACAGATGTCAGATCGTTTATGGGACTTGCAGGGTACTACAGGAGGTTCATTGAAGGATTCTCCAAGGTCACACATTCAATCACTTCCTTGCAAAGGAAGGGGATAAAGTTTGTGTGGACACCAAGATGTGAGGAGAGCTTCCAATAGTTAAAGAACCTTCTCACAAGTGCACCAATTTTGAAAATTGCAAACCCAGAAAGAGACTTTGTGGTCTGTTCTGATGCATGCAATCAAGGACTTGGAGGAGTTCTTATGCAAGACAACCACGTGGTATGCTATGAGTCAAGAAAGTTGAAGGAACATGAGAAGAAATATGCTACTCATGATTTAGAACTCACAGTCGTAGTACATGCTCTCGATATGTGGAGGCATTACTTAATGGGAAGAAAATTTGAGCTAAGGACAAACCATTGTGGACTCAAATACTTGTTTGATCAGCCAACTTTAAATGCTAAACAAGCTAGATGGTTGGAATTTTTGTGTGATATTTATTTTGAAATCAAACAAATAAAGAGAAAAGAAAACAAGGTGGTTGATGCACTCAGCAGAAAGGTACATGAAATGCATGTGGCATCTCTTAGTATTTGCCAACCAGATTTGAGGCAGCAGATTATTAACCATATCGTTGAGGATGAAATGTACGTACAAATAAAGGATAAGTTGCAGCAGCAAAGCCTTAAAATGAAGTACAGGGAATATAAATTGGAAGAAGATGAACTTCTTACTTATAAGAACATAATTTATATTCCAAATGTGGAAAACTTGAGCAGAATTGTTATGGATGAAATCCATCAAGCTCCATATTCTGGTCACCCAAGATATCAAAAAACAATTGCTACAGCCAGAAAGCAGTATTTTTGGCAAGGAATGAAAAAGGACATTGCTGAGTACATTTCTAAGTGCATGAAATGTCAACAGGTGAAGATTGAGCATCAACACCCAGCAGGTTTATTGCAACCTTTACAGGATTGCCAATGACTATGAGACAACATGATTCCATCATGGTTGTGGGGACAAATTAACAAAGGCATCACATTTTATACTAGTTAAGTCCACATATAAAGCAGATGCCATTGCAAAGATTTTCATGAAGGAAATTTTCAAATAGCATGGATTTCCTAAGGCAATAATTTCTGACAGAGATACCAAGTTTACTTCCAATTTTTGGAAGGGTCTCTATGCAGATTTGGGTACAAAGGTGAACTTTAGCATCGCCTACCATCCTCAAACCGATGGGAAAACAGAGAAAGTGAATCGGGTGCTTGAAGACATGCTTCGCATGTATGTAATGGACAAACCAACTAAGTGGGAGGATTATTTACACTTGGTAGAATTTGCATATAATAATGGGCAACAAGCATCATTGGGAATGAGTCCATATGAAGCTTTGTATGGAAGAAGGTGTAGAATACTAGTGACTTGGGATAACCCAGTGAACAGGATTGTGCTTGGTCCAGAATTGATTAAAGAAATGGAGCAAGAGGTTGCAAAGATCAGTCAGAACCTGAAAGCAGCCCAAGATAGATAGAAGAGCTATGCAAATAAGCATAGAGTGCACAGGGAGTTTAGTGTTGGGGATCATGTTTATCTTAGAGTGAAGCCAAGGAAAAGTTCCTTGAAGCTTGGGAGTTGTGCCAAGCCATCACCTAGATATTGTGGTCCATTTGAAGTGCTTGAAAGAATAGGGCCAGTTGCATATAGACTTGCATTGCCTACTAGCGCTAGAGCTCATAATGTTTTTCATGTTTCTTTGCTTAAGAAATATGTACATGATCCTAACCATGTGGTTAATTGGGATGTGATCCAGGTGAAACCCAAAGGAGAGTTCCAAACCGATCCATTGCGCATCCTCGACAAGAAGGTCATAGTGCTCCGAAACTAAGCCATTGGATAGGTAAAGGTGCAGTGGAAGCACTACAGTCCTGATGAGGCTACGTGGGAGCTAGAGGATGTCATGAAAGTGGCACATCCATTTTCGTTCAATTTTGCAGACCACTAAGGACAATGCTAATATAAGGGGAAGGGGAATATAATACCCCGATTTTGACCCCATGGTATTAAAATTGTACATGATATATATATGGTTATTAAATCATGGTGAGGAGGTCAAGGCCAAGGCCCTTCCATCGATTTGATGTTTTATGTATTAGCGATTAGAATCAATGCCTATGATTCTCGTGCTAGTCAGGTACAGTATATTTTGAGATATCATGTAAATATGCAATTTAATAAAATACCCACAACTAGCTATGCACTGCAACGAAACAGATGGGGGTATGATTTCATAAGGAATAGGGAGGGGAGTTGTTCAAACCCCTGAGCCAATAGGTTAGGCCAGATGTCGAGGGGAGAACCCTCAAGCTCTCAACTACCATTTTTGTCCTCTATACTCAATCATTCAATTCCTCCAGAAGTTGGTTGGGGTAGTTAATGCCTTGGGCAAAGAGAGAGGCATGGCAATCGATTTCGTACCTGAGCAAACCTGCAGCCTGGGGGAACCCGTATTCTTGCTTATGGGCCAAGAAAGCACTAGGAATGCATGCCCATTCCACTATCCTCATCCACGCAAAACGTTTGCTGGATCACCAATTCATTTTTCGATCCCTACCCTTACGCGAAGAGCTATCATCCCGCAGACGTAGCAAGAGTTAGCGGAGACGTTAGTTTCTCGTTTTGCAGTATATCTCTTCATCTACCCTTGGATGGAACCTTGTCTTTATGTATTATAGAGTGGTTGGCAACCCTGCTTGTCTGTGTTACAGAGTGGAACCTTGTTTTGTTGTGTTACCGTGTGGTTTGTTGTATGTGTACCATGGTTTGGGTCTGAAATGTATGCAAGACTTAGGAGTGGAAGAGGTGCAAAATTGGCTTGATAAACCTAGTGTAGAGAGGAACCTCATGAAAAGATAAGAGTGGATGGTGAATCTTCTATGCACACCCTGAAGAGCACTGGAAGGGAAGCTATGGCCCAAGGGACTGTGTAGCAGAGAAGGGGATAGTTCCTTGTGTTGGGTGTGTAGGTATTGTGGATGTCAAGCCAGATAGATCTTGTGGAGGTGTCCCTGGCTCTGTGAGTGATCTCACTAGCTTAGCAATTCTTCCTTTCCACTGCCTTAGCAGCCTGATAAACCCAACTGTTAGTTGGCTTGGCTGTGTCTTGATGTGCATTTGGTCGTGTGTGAACCACCGCCTTAACCGCCTGATAAACCCAATTGTTAGTTGGCTTGGCTGAGAATTGATGTGCTTTTTGGTCGTGTGTTTTTGAGTAGTCTGATAAACCCAACTGTATGTTGGCTTGGCTGTGTTTTGATGTGTTATGGCTATGTGTGAGCCTGTTGTTCCCTAGTTCCTTTTGGAAATCATGCCCAGCTCAGGGGTGGCAGTTGTGTTGAGAGATTGATGAACATAACTGGCCTATGGTTGGGTGGAACGTTGCAGCGACATAGCTAGTTGCGAGACAGCTTCATCTTCAAGATAAGTGTTCTTTGGTTATTTTTAATTCTGCAATGTATTGGCTTAGGAATTATTATGAATGTGTTGAATGCTTGCTAAAGATTCAAGTAGAGTTTACTGTTATATATACTTTCCTGCATTTTACATCTACACATGCTTATTGGTTTCCAATGCATTTGGTTAAGTTCATGGAGGCTAGAATCCTGGTTACAGAGTCAGAATGCATCTGACTTAAGCGTCTCTGCACCCCAGAATCCGCCCGCGGAATGCGGAAGGTGGAAGGCGGAAATCGAAAATCCAAAGGATAAAGGTAAGTATTTTGGGATTTCCGCATCCCAAAATTAGCCCGCGGAATGCGGAAGGCGGAAATCAGAAATCCAAAGGTGAAGGTAAAGTATTTTACGGGTTCCGCTACCCGGAGTACGCCTGCGGAACGCGGAAGGAAGAAAGCAGGAAGGTAAGATGAACGATGGCCGATTTACGGAGTTCTGCTTGCCACAAGCCGCATTGGGGAATGCAGAAGGCGAAGGAAAAAGGCAGAAGTCGAAAAGGTCCTGTGAAGGGCAGAAATGACTTTTCTAGTTGCGAAAGGAATCTGTGAAGGGTGGAACGACTGTTACAAAAGCATCTAAGATTCCGAATGAATGATTTAGGATGTACGTAACCCATGACTGTGTTTAAAGAAGAAGAAATAATTATTATTAATTTTGCATATCAGTCAAGTGTATGGGTACGTTACACATGCTTCAACATGCAAAGCATTCCGTCTTGACACACAAGACCTTAGTCTTGACAAACAAGACTATAAAACATCAAAACTTTGACATACAAAGTACATTCCTCAACACATGAGGGTTATCCTTTACACATAAGGTTTAGTCATTCTTGATTCCAACTCAAGATTCCACTCCAAGTTTCCTGAGTCCAACTCAGGGTCGCTAACGAACTACCTCAACACGCGAGGCCCAATCCTAGCACACAAGATTGGCTTATAGAACGACTCATGATGCTGCAACTTCAACACTCCCTCTCAGCGAGGGAGGCATTCTCTACCATACCAAGTTTGTCTCGGAAGTACCTATACTTCGTGAATGACAGAGGCTTAGTCAACATATATGTTATATGCTCATCAGTCGCAATGTACCAAAGTCTTACGTCATCTTCGTGGACCATGTCTCTGATGTAGTAGTCTTTCACCTCAATGTGTTTTGACTTGTCATAAAACACAGGGTTTTCTGAGAGCTCAATGCAGCTCTGATTGTTAGAGTGAATGGCAGTGGTCTCAAGCTTCTCATCGAACAACCCAACAAGTAGCTTCCTAAGCCACACAGCTTCTTGGCAGGCGGTACTAACTGCAATATACTCTAATTATGTAGTACTTTGGACTACGGAACCCTGCTTCCTGCTGGACCAAGAGATCATATCTAATCCCAAGCTAAAATAAAATCGGGATGTACTCTTTTTGTGCACAATACTACCACCCCAATCAAAGTCGGCATAACTAAGTAGCATCACTCTTCCATTGGAGGCATATATGAGTCCATAAGCAATAGTACCTCAAAGGTATCTAAGCATAGGCTTGGCATTAACCCAATGTCTTTGTCTTGGCTCAAACATGAACTGACTCAAGATACTCACTACATAACATATGTCTGGTCTACTATGTATCAAGTACATGAAGGAACCAATAAGTTGTCTATACATAGTAGGATCCACTAAATCTGATCCATAATCTAACTAATGTAGTTTCTTCAGATTATAAACCATTGGTGTAGACATGAATTTACATTCCATCATACCAAACCTACGCAACACATCAACTGTGTACTTAGGAAAGGAAAATCTCGACTTTCCTTTTCCAAACTTTAAGACCAAGAAAATAGTGCATAATACCCAAGTCTTTCATTTTGAACTCAGAAGTGAGATGGCTCTTGCACAGAGCTATTTTTTGTTCCTCTCAAGTAAAGAACAAGTCATCAACATAGAGAACCAAGATCAATGGTTGGTTCTTCACAACCTTGAAGTACAGGTTTTGATCAGCTTCGCTTTAAGAGAAGCCCAAGATTTGAAGATAGTTGTCAATCCTCGAATACCAAGACCTCGGGGCTTGATTAAGCCCACAAGGCATTCTTAAGCTTGCATACATGGGACTCCTTCCCATGAACTTATACAAACCCCTCAGGCTTTTGTATGTATACATCTTCCTCAACTTCACGATTGAGAAAGGCAGTATTCACATCCATTTAGTGAAGCTTCCATCCTAGAACTGAAGCAAGGGAAATCATGGATCAAATAATGGTATACCTGGCCACAGGACCGAATGTCTCATCATAGTCTATTCCTTCTTTTTGTGAGAAACCATGAGCCACAAATCTTGCTTTATACTTTTCAATACTGCCATCAACTGCACGTTTGATTATATAAATCCACTTAGAAGTTACTATAAACATCCCTTCAAGTTTAGGAACCACTTCCCAAACATCATTCTTCGTAATGGATTTGTATTCTTCCACCATGGCATCTTCCCATACTTGTTGCTTAGCAATTTCCTCATAGGTGGAAGGTTCTGAATCACTGATGTGGGTGATCTGCGCTACATATCTTGAAGATATTACAGGTCTCCTGCGCTCTCTGGATGTGCCTAATGGTGCTCCATGCTTCTTTGCCTCTTGTAGAATGTCTCGACACCATGTAGATCTCCTCTAAGCAGGAGGTTCTTCAAGACATCTTTCTACCAGTTCTACTGACTTTTTAAGGTCAAGTAAATCTAAGGACTCTTCTAGATTCTCCCTCTCAACATCAGAATGAAGAGAACCTGAACCTAGATCTTCCATCATTGGAGTCTCATGCTCCTCCATATATGAATCACATTGAAGTTCTTTCGAGCGCTTGAAGGAAGCCTCTTCATGAAATGTTACATCTCTGCTGACTTCAATTTGTCTTTTCCCTGGAATATTGATTCTATAAGCTTTGGAGGATTCGCTATATCCAACAAATGTCCCTTTCTTTCCGAATGGATCCATCTTTGTTATCTTCTCTTTTGGCACATGAATGTAGACATGACAACCGAGAATCTTCAGGTGTCCAACATCCATTTTTTCACTAGGAAAACTTCTTCAAGAGACTTCGCTCCCAAGATAGCATGAGGGATTTTGTTCTGAATATAAACAACAGTGTTGGAGGCTTCTACCCTTAAGGATGGAGGCAGATCCTAATCACACATCATAGCTTTTGCATCTTCACAGATTGTTCTGTTCTTTCTTTCAACAACCCCATTCTATTGGGGGTTGTAAGGCACAGTTAGTTGTCTTCTTATCATTGCATCACGGTAGAAATCATTAAAGACATGAGAATCGAATTCTCCTCCATTTTCAGATCTCAAAGCACGAATGAGCTTTCCAATCTAATTCTCAACCAGTGCTTAAACTCTTGAAACTTGTTGAATGTTTCACTCTTTGCCTTCAGAAAATAGACCCATGACTTGCAATAGAAATCATAGTAAAGATAGCCACTCAAAGATGTTGCTAACATAGGACCACATACATCTGAATGGATCAAGTTCAGGATCCCTTTGGAGTATTGGTGCTACCTGGAAAACTCTTCTTGATGTTCTTACAAAGATCAAAACCTCTACAAATACCATCATGCTCAGATTGAAATACGTGCATACTTTTACCATCTTCTTCAAGGCAGGTAGTGTTTTAAAATGAAGATGACAAGACCTCCTATGCCACAGTTCACAAGGACTAACTGTGTCATGGATCATGGCTTTAATGAACTTTCCAGGAACTTTGTAGAGACCTCCTCTCTAATTCCAATCATAGTTGCAAAATTCAAGTTTGTATTCTTAGGCCACAAGAGTTCTTGATTGTCCATAAAAATTACTCTAAAACCTTTATCTTCTAGAACCGAAACAAACAAGAGGTTCTTATTCAAACCGAGAACATACAGAATATCATCAACATGGAGTACATCTCATGAATTCAACTGAAAGGAAGTGGATCCAACTCCTTGGATCAAATAGGTGGTATTATCTCCAAGCTTCGCCTGACAAGTGAACTTTTTTTCCTTCAAGGCTATGGTAGCGCTCTTATATCCATTCATGTGTTTGGATGCGCCACTATCCACCAGCAATCTCTCAGCACTTGTAGTAATGGATCCAGATAGAGATGAGACAATATAATACTCCTTCCTTGTCTCTTGATCATTATAAGAATTCTTTCTTGTACGTTCATCTTTTGTGGCAATAGAAGCATGGAACCTACCCTTGAACTTTCCTCTTTGCTTTGCTTCGCACTCTCTTGCAAAGTGGCCCTTCTTATTTCAGTTGAAGCATTTGGCTTTAGACTTATAGAAGTTCTTATTGTATTCTTTTTCCTTTAGATGAGGAAACTTCTTCTAAGAAAAGGATTTCTTTCCTCTCTTCATCCTTGCCGTAAGAGAAAGGTTCTCTTCTTTGGAGGAAGCACTTTTGCTTTCAATTCGCCCTTCTTCCTGTAGGCAATCATGCCACAATATTTCAAACTTTAGTTGCACTTCTCAACCATTTAGAACAGCCAAAAATGTCTCCCATGAAGATGGAAGACCATCGACAACGATCTGTATAAGATCATCATTGTTGACAGTTACTCCAATGCTCATGAGTTGATTTCTTACTTGAGAGATCTTTCTGAAGAAGGAAGCCACAAATTCATCCTTCTCCATCTTTAGATTACAAAGTTGTTCTTCAAGGATCTCTTCTGACTAGGAACCTTCTTCTCATAAAGATTGGTCAAAGTGTCGAAGCACTCCTTTGCGGCTATGTCACAAGGTTCGAGTTCGTTTTCGGGTTCGACGAGCTTTAGGTTCGATTCGGGTTCAAATTTTTCGATGGGGTTCGGCTTAGGTTCGTCTATATACATTTTTCAAATTAATATATATATATATATATATCTTTACACACACACACACACACACACACTATATATATATATATATATTTACCTATGTTGTCGGAGTACCCGTCCCCAAGGGCTGGGTTTGCGTCCCCGTCTCAGGTACCATCCCCAAGTCTCGAAAACGGAGTCGGGGACCTCACAGATGTCCCCTGAAGTCCCCAGGTATCGAAAACCTTATGACAAAAAACAGGAAACTTGGGGACTTCAGGGGACCCCATCCCCCAATTTTGGGGACTTTGAGGAAACTTTTGTTTGTGAAAATTTAAAAAAAAAAATTATAATTTTTTTTCCTTTTATGAATAGGGAGGGGTTGGGAATGGGTCCCCCTACCCTCTTAACACCCTGTGGGCATTTCCAATCTCCCAACACACACTTTGTATTTAGTCAAAGCCTGTGACAACATAGAGAGGAGAAGCTGCAAAAATATTTTTAAATTTGATTAGAGAGCGATTCTCTCTAATCTTTTGCACATTTTTTCCTTGTAAATTGATGTCAAAGTTCAACCACTAATGAATGATGCCAAACAATGATACAACCATGACCATTGTGTCTCAGCTGCAACCCAAATAGAATAATCTAAAATTCCAAATGTCAACAATTTACAAAGCATTCCATTAAATATCTTTTAGAGTATAATTAAAGAGCAAATGTCTCTAGTTTTTTGCACATTTAATTTTAATCATTTACTTATAAATTGATATCAAAGTTAAACCACTAATGATTGATGCCATAAAACGACTTTCAGATGTTCACAATACAGGATATCCCAACACGTCGGGGTATTACATAATACAAACAAACACATATTCAATTAAATGACAATGACAAATCAACTTCAGCCAAAAGAAACAATTAAAATCTGAAAGACATGAGCCAGTCTGGCAATTTAAATCTAAAAAACTTAATTCAAAAACAATAATCCTTTTTTTACATCCTGTATTCAAAACTGGTGACTTTATAATGCAGCATCCTCGAGAGTTGAAGCTCAAACAGGCTACAATTTGTGTGGTTAAGCTATTCATTGTTCATTGTTCAATGTTTTTTTATTTTGAATTTTGGATGTAGACTTGTTTCCTATTGGTGTATGACATTGTGATAGGACATATATCATGAATGATGAATCATGATTGATATGAATATGCAAATAGTAACTTGAATTTCCACTTTGTTTATGTCTTATGATTATCCGATATCATGTTTATATTTAAGGTTCATATGTAATTTCCATTTTATATCAATGATTTATGAACTTTTAAGCAATGTGCATGTTACTTATTGAAATTGAATACCAGTGAAATGATTTAATTTTTTATTTCATATATATATATATATAGTACCCCAACATACCCAAGTCCCCTGTTTCAAAAAGGGGCGTCCCCATCCTCGTCCCCATCCCCGTCCTCATACCCAAGTTTCCTGGCAACTTAGATATTTACACACTATTTAGAAATTAGTATTGCTATAGCCTATATCATGAATTATAGCATATATCATTTCAAAATAAACAATAGTGGACCTTTAAATATCAAAGAGTAACTTAATCATGGTAACTATTATGCCAATTTTCAAATACTTGTAAATTCAGAAAATTTAAAATATAATCAAGATCTAAACATTTCATCTCATAAACACTTAGACGTGATCAAATTCTATACATAAGTTGCATTATGAAACAGCAGATTGCAAAACATTTTATCCCATAAACACTTGCAAAGTTGCACATGATCAAACTCCAAACATAAATTGCATTATAAAACTACATATTACAAAATGAAGTATAAATAGTCTTCATGTTTCAGAATTTAAGGAAATCCATAATGTCAAATAGTTATCAACCTTGAACTTGTTTCACAAAACTTAAAATATGATCAAACTTCTATTCTTGTGGCCTACTAGTAATATCATAAAGCTCTAAATCATCAAGAGCAGATGGGGTGGTGAAGGAACTAGAATTGTGATCCAAATAGTCATCATTGTCAATATATGGAGCACTATCATCATGAGGATCATCATCACTATCATCATCAATGCCAAACTCTTCTTCTACACTAGGAATAGGCTCAAACCATGGGTGATAAGAGATAGCAAAATCTTTGGCCAAACTGCTTAAGGCCAATTGTAAATTGTTGCACACATAAACCAAGTCTTGCAACCTTGAAGATAATAACCTGTTTCTTTTCTTGGTTTGGATGTGATTAAAGCTACTCCAATTCCTTTCACAAGGAGAGGCACTTGATCCTTGGCTCAAAACACGAATTGCAAAATGTTGCAATTCAGGTGTCTCTGCTCCACAAAACAGCCACCATCTTCCCAGAGGAATTTTGATCCTATCCTCTATGGAAGAAGCCTTTCCAAATATCTCCTCTTCCATCCTGTATGCCAAAAGTTGCTCTCTAAGCCTGCTATATTCTTCTCAATTTGGAACTAACCACTCAATAGCATCATAAAGCCCACTCATTACTTCAACATCATTATGTCTTTGAATCCCAAACAACCCGAGGTCTGTTGCCGCCTAATTCACACTTTAAGGAACAGGAAAGTCACAACCTGCTATGTGTGTCCTTGGGGGCAAGCGAGAGCTGGGGACCACTGTCACCACAGTCCACAACTCCTCCGTTTAGGCAAGATCCCAACAGAGCCAAGGGGGGAAGTCCCTACGGAAGACTAAGTTCCAGATTTATTAATCAATTACAAATTAAAGGGATCTTATTAAGGTGTGAGGCTAAGGTTTTGAGAGATGACAGTCAAACCAATGCAAGATGCAATATTTTAATGACAGTCAATCATTTTAATATAACCAGTGCCTAAGTAATGGAGTCAGAGAATGCAACTTTCAATGGATGCAGTCTAAGTTAATTATCCCACAGGTTAAGTTATCTAGCAATGAGATGAAAAACAAACTATGAACAATATACACAGTTATGAAAGATTCATAAACAATATTATCAAGATAAATGAAAAATCATATAATCACAGTTGAGTAATATGAACAATACTAGACAGTTGAGCAGTAATATTATGAAATAACTTGATGCTAACCAATGCTCACATAAATAACAAAAAATGTAAACCAGTTGATTAATATCCACAAGTTAGACAATTACTAGTTTTGCTTTGCAGGTGCAACAACAACTGAAAGGAAACAAGTGCAATATTGGAGTGAAATGTTGCTAAAATGAAAATGTTATGGAACCGGTTTTGCAATGTCTCTTGGTTCGTTTTAAGTAGATTTTATTAAGGTTTTTCCTCTTGAAGTTTAGTTTTCGAACAAGTGGTGTGACTACCCCAATCTAGTACTTCTCAAGTCAAAGAAGGAATGCTGGTGCGCTCAACAAAGTGGGAGCAAAGCCCACCCGTAGCTCCCAGGTCAAACCCCAATGCCCCGGTGCTTACAAGGAGAACGTAGAACGCCTAGAGACCCCCCACGGTCTTCTACCCCGAGTAGCTTCCCAGGTCACTGTTTTTAATCAACCGGAAAAATATCAAGATGGATGCCTATTAAACTAAACTCTTCTACCCCCTGTTGTATCTCGTGAGTACCCCGAAGGGTCATAACCGAGTAGAGGAACAGGGGATAAATTTGTTGTTAGTTAATTTTAAGGGTAAATTTTAATCTTGGTGATTAGCATGCAAGGTTAATTTTATACTGTCAACAAGATCAACCAAGCGGTATCCTTTATGGGAGATGCCGGTACTTGATCTTGGACTGAAAAGCAAAATGTGAAGGTTTGTAGCAGAAAAAAGGAAGTTGTTCTAATTAAACTAAGCCCCCACTTCTCCTGCTTTTCATACCCAACTTGAAGTCCCTAAAGGGAGATGACAAGAAGGATAGAGGATACACCGGATCAGTGGGTTGTATGGTTACTCTTTTAGACAGAAAATAAAATTTAAATTTAGCTACTTTGAAAGGAAAATGCAATTAGCTAAACAATGTCCTAACCGCACAACAATCTCTGTTACAGAGATGGTGGTCTGTAACAGAGATGGTGGGTAAACAGAAATAAAAAATGATTAAACTAACCTCACTTCAATCCCTTAAGGGAAGGTGGGTAAACAGAAATAAAACTTGCATAAAAGTAAATCTAAACAACTAGTTTCTAGGCTATCTCTACACTATTCATATACAAATTTACAGCAACTTTTAAAGCTTTAGAGAGTACCCCAAAGAGAACTTCTCTTTTGGGGTTTACAATCTTGTAAAAGAAAGAAGAGAAATGTGGTTTTTTGGGCCCCTTTTGGACCAGAACTTTTCTAGGGCTTTCTTAGGCAATTTTGGGCAGCATAACCCCCTCTTCTGTGCATAAACCTGCAACAAACCAGCAACTTTACTTGCTGGAATTTACTGCAGAAAACTAAATCAGAAAGTTAGCACAGATTAGTATAAAACCCAAAAATTTTATTTTAAAAAAATCTGAACATGAATTTTTTTTTTAAATGAAGTTTTAGTACTTTAAAAATGAATTTTGGGCATCTAAATGATGTATTAACAGCAGATTTATAACTCTATACTAATCTATAATGGAAGAAGGCCCTAAAACAAGGGTTTTATTCACTATACAGTGAATAAAACTCAATTTTAAGAGAAAGAAAAAAATATGGACGAAAATGCAAATTTGAAGAAAGAAACCCTTGGAGGAGCCCTTCTTAGCTTTGAATTCCTGCAAAACAAATCTATTAGAGTTGCAACAAGTAAGCCAAGAGATGAACACAAAAATAAATCCTACAAAATACTTTGTAGAATCTTACCAATCTACTCACAAATGAAGATAGAAGTACTTCTACCTGCAAGTCTCTCCACAAAATACATCGTGGAGAGCTTCCAAGCTAAACAAATGCAACAATAATTGATAAATCCACAAGGTTACCTCACTAATCCAAGCATGAAATGAGAGATCCACATCAACAATTTGCCTCCAAAGCTTTCTTCTATTATAGCCCAACTAAGGCAAGATTCAATACAACAATAGCAAGAGGCTTGGGCCAAATGCTTGAGAGAATATGAGAGGAGAATAAGAAAAGATTTCAGCAGCATAACAATAGCAATGAGAGATGTTGTGAAATGAGGGAGTGAGACCCTCATTATATAGTTGAGGAGCAACCCTAACTCCTTGAAGATCAATGGGCAAGATTAGATCTCCACCACTAGATTTAGGTATTTGACTTTGCACCCCTCTCAATCATTCTACACCCTTAGATGTAGGGTTTTGACCAAGGCGCTCCCCTTAGATTGCTTTCAGGGTTTAAATGTGGCCCCAACCTAGGCGCCTCCTCTTAATTTAGCGCCCTCCTCTAAGCTAGCGCCTCCATTAGAGGAAATTTCAACTCAAAATGGGCCTTTTAACTTTTATTCGAATTCCATGTCATCATGTGTTATCCAATGAAATTGCTTTAAATTTGAAATACCGTATAGTTCTTAAACACTTTTTTAATATAAATTTGGGGATAGGTATCATAAATAAAACTACTTTTTTGTTTGTATTTTTGACATATCTCCCTGTGCTTTTACTCAAATTTTGATCGGGAGAGCTCGTTGGATGCGGAATTAAATTCCACATCCAACGAGTACCCACTCGGCATACTTTTTATGGACCCCTCTACCCCAAAAACAAGAAATACCTGAAAAAGGATACGGAATTAAATTCCACATCCAACGAGTACCCACTCGTCATACTTTTTATGGACCCCTCTACCCCAAAAACAAGAAATACCTGAAAAAATGGAATGATGATGTCATCATTCCATTTTTTCAGGTATTTCTTGTTTTTGGGGTAGAGGGGTCCGTTAAAAGTATGCCGAGTGGGTACTCGTTCGATGCGGAATTTAATTCCATATCCAACAAGCTCTTCCGATCGAAATTTCTGTAAAAACACAGGGAGATATGTCAAAAATATAAACAAAAAAGTAGTTTTTTTCTTTTCTTCCTCGAAAATTAATAAATATTATTTTATTATTTTAACTATTATTTTACTAGTTCATTTTAGGAGGCCGATTTTGAGTTGAAATTTCCTCTAATGTTTATCCATGTATGCGCCCCCTTTGGAGGAGTTTCTAGGGTTGGCGCCCCCTTTAGAGGAGTTTTCCACTTAAAATAAGCCTTACCACACTTTAGCGCTCCACTTAAAATGCCCTCTAGACTTGGCCGCCCTTCTAGTGAGGGTTTAAACCACTCCAAACATGTGACGCCTCCTCTATAATGGTAGCGCCTCCTCTATAACGGTAGCGCCTCCTCTTAAAAAAGGGTTTGGAGTATGCTTTAAGTCATGTTGCCCTCTAAGCTAGGCTTAGACTTTGGCTCATTGCTCCCAAATAAACATTTAACCTTTAGACTTAGGATAAATATATTAATCCATCTTAGAATTAATTTTTCAATTTAATTTTTAAATTTTTCAAATTTTGAGTTAGGAAAAATTAAAAATAAACTTGAAAAAATCATATCTTGGCCATGGGGGGGTGGAAAAATTTGAAACAAATTTTCCTAGGCTTAGCAACCCCCAAACAAAATTACCATGGCATTATTTGATTTTTTACTTCAAAATCAAATAATATGAATTTTAACTCAAGGAAAAATTTAAAAAATCCCTAGGGAAGATAGACCCCTCCTGACCAAAATTGGTCTATCTCTTCAACCCCTTATCAGAATGACATGGGACTCGAAGCAGTGGCTTAGGGGGTTTCATAGAAATTACCTTGCATTCATAGCCCCTATTACAAAGTGTCAGTGCTTGAGCAATTACATTATTACATCAAAACTGAGTTAATTAACCACCAAGGGGTGAAATTATTTAACTAGAAAAATAAAAATACAACAACATAACGAAACTCCACAAGACTCTATACAAATGTCTAGCATGGTCAAGAATAACATTTTGAACCCTTAGCCACCCCATGGACTTGATCATTAGAACGCCCGTCACCACTTTGGAGGATTTTGAGTGAAAAACCTAACCAATGAAAATCGTTTAAAGAACAAGATTAATTGGAAAGGGAAAAAACACTCGATGAGGGGACTTCCCTAACAACCAGTTCCATGGTGTGGCGTCCATATCATATGACCCACACTAGCACATATAATTACATTAATTTTCCCACGCAGGGGAGCGGACATTTCGTTTTACAAAGGGGCAATTGCCCTGCAGAAGTGAAAAATCCTCAGATTTTTCCAAGGTACAATTTGTACAACTATGTACATCTTTATGTACATGACCACCACAAAAATAATATCCAGCTCTAAGAATCTTATGGGTGGTGGTTCTAGCAGCAAAGTGACCACCACAAAAACCATTATGAAAGTCATCCATTAATTTTTTAGATTCATTCTCGTCCACACATCTAAGGATAATCCCATCTGGATTCCTCCATCCTAAACCATCTTTAATTAAGATATACTTGGATGCTTTGAGCCTTAAGGCTCTTCTCTTATGACCAACAAGGTGACTTGGGCAAGTCAAGTTTTTTAAGACAAAAAATAATATCGGAATACCATTCAACTTGCTCAAGCTTTAACAAATTTGGGGATGAATCTGGAATATCAATCTCACAAACCATATTCTGATCAACCAAACCTAAAGCCTTCTCATTACTTTCTGTCAACATCTTAGCTAATCCTTGTCCTTTGATTAATTTAGTGGGTCTGATTTCTAAATCATATCCCTGAATTTTAGCAACCCATCTACTTCTTGGACCTAGGCCTTCTTCTTGAGTTAACACATCTTTAATTGTTGTACTAGGAACATATCCAATTGCTTTGGCATACCCTATGAAAATCTTGAAATGCTTAAGAGATTTTACCAAGGCATAAGCCTGTTTTTCTATTATATGGTATTTTAATTCTGAATCTCTTAATATTTTGCTCATGTATGCTATGGGTTTTTCTTGACATTGGTCATTTTTCTATAATAAAACACCAGCAATGGTGTCTTCAGATGCAAAGGAGAAAAGATAGAATTCTTTAGTGTAATATGGACTGATTAATACGGGAGCTTGACCACATGCATCTTTTATTTGTTGGAAAGCTCTTTTTCCTGTTTCATCCCATTGAAACTTGACATCATTTCTAAGCAACTTATTCAAAGGCTTAGTTACTTTTGCTAGATTAGGAATAAATCTCCTAAGGAAATTAATTGTACCAAAGAAGGATTGGAGGCCTTTCTTTGTGTTAGGCAAGGGGAGTTTAGCAATGGCTGCAACTCTTTCTGGATCTATTTTGACACCTTCTTTGCAAATTATGTGACCCAATAATTTCCCCTCAGTAACCCCAAAAACTGACTTGACTGGATTTAAAGAGATCCCAAATTCTCTGCATCTTTCAAAAACTTGTTTTAAATGCCCTATGTGACTTCTCCCATCCTTAGAAAAAACCGTTAGATCATCCTAATAAATTTCAATAATTTTCCCAATTAAACTTCTGAAAGCATAGTCCATTGCTCTTTGAAAAGTAGCTCCAGCGTTAGATAAACTGAAAGGCATTCTTATATATTCAAAGGTTCCCCAAGGAGTTGTAAAAGTTGTTTTGTGCCTATCTTCTTCTCTGACTCTGACTTGGCTATAACCAGAAAAACCATCAAGCATTGAAATCATACCAGATCCTGTTACTCTTTGCAATAAAGTTTCCATTTTAGGGAGGGGATAATTATCTTTCTTGCACACAATATTTAGATTTATGAAGTCCACACACAACCTGATTTGACCATTTTTCTTTCTAACCACCACCAAATTGGAGCACCAAGCAGAATGTCTAGTGTGGGCTATTATTCCAGCTTTCAACATCTTTTAAAGTTCTTGTTGTACTAAGGGGGCCAACTTAGGATTTATTTGCCTAAGTTTCTGTCTAAATGGTTTGTCTTTTTCTTTAAGTGGAATAGTGTGCTGAATCACATCTTCCCTATAGACTTTAAGCTCGTCATATGTGAAGGCCAAAACATCCCTATATTCCCTTAGTAAATTAATAATCTGTTCTCTTTCATCTTTGGGTGTTGATTTCCCAATTTTAACCATCCTAGGTTCTATCTTTGTGCCTATGTTCACCTCTATGTAATCACTTGGCTTTGTACTTGATTCTTCTTTAGGTTTATGGCCATCTTCTCTATCAAATGCCCTTTCTAAAGACACAACTTTCCTAGGGGCTGGATTAAGCTTTTGACTTTCTTCTGTGTAATAACAACCTTCTTCCTCTTCATTAATGTGAAAGTTAGCAAATTCTCCTATATTACTCAAAAATTTAATCACTTGTTTATCATCATCAAAGACCTACCAATTATCTACATTATCTGGAATTGAAGGCCTGAAGATAACTTCCATTTTAACTTCTTCATCTACTAACTTTGGTGGTCTCTGAAGAGTGGAAGCAGCAACTGCAAGTCTATCTACCTTAGCATTAAATTCTCTAGGAATTGCAATAAATTCTATGTGATCAAAGCATGGAACCAGATCCAAAATTGCATCCCTATATCTTCTTAACCTTTCTGATTTGCAAGCAAACTGTTTATTAACCTGTGAAATGATCAAATCTGAATCACCTTTGACCTCTAACTTCTTGATACCCTTATCTTTACACACCTCTAAACCAAGGAGCAAGGCCTCATACTCAGCCACATTGTTGGTGGCATTAAATTCTAGTCTATAGGAAAAATTGAATTCCTTATGAGAAGGGGATTCAATGACTATGCCTACACCTTTACCAGCTCTAGAGAAGGCCCCATCAAAGTGCATATGCCAATTTTGATTAACTCTTTCATCTTCATTTGATTCTTCAATAGGTCTCAAAGAGTTAGCCAAAATTGCATAATTTCCCAAGTCATAAGTTTTATACTTTAATTCATTGCTTGGATTTCTTGGGTCTTCTACATGGTGTCTCATCTCCAACTCTCAATTGAATCTAACAAAATTCCCTTCAGGAGTTGGAATGGTGGCATAAGTCAAGTCCATTTGAATATTTCCTCCTAAGTCTGCTCCAGTTTTTCTTGAGAGTAACATACCCCAAGCATCTGAGACATCTATCACTACTATGTCCATTTCTATTTGAATGTCTGGAAAAGCTGCTAAGTGTACTTGTAAGCCTTTAATTAAACCACATACTTCAATCATCTTACTGTCCATTGCACAAATGTTATGATAAGGCCATGAGATCCTTAGATTTAATTGTTCCATAACTTTTTTAGTCATCACATTTGAGCTAGCCCCTGAATCTAACATGCAGTTGTGTAGAACATGATCGTTTACTAACAACGAGAGGAAGAAAGGCTGGTTCTTTTCATTTCCTTTGTCCATACTCTGAAGAATGATAGGTGCATCATGGTAGGCTATGGCTTTGTCAACATTATTCTGATAAGGTTCTTCTATAGCTTTGAGTAATTTTCCCTTTTGAGAAGGGATCTTCATGATTTCTGCTACAGGAACCAACATCTTAGCATTATTTAACCAGCCTCCTAGATCAATGTTTAATTGTGTATTAGGAGCAATTGAAATAGGAGGGGGAGGAGGTACCTTAGGAACATTGGTTGGAGTTCTTTCTTGACTTTGATTCTTCTTACCATTTCTTTGGTAAGTCATTCCTTTATACCTAGAGAAATATGACACTTGCTGCTCACTAGGCTTAGGGCCAAAAGCTGCTTCTGCTACTTCATTTATTGATTCAACACTTTGACTATTTTCAACTAGATCCATCCATTCATGCATGCCAATATCATACTTCTTCCCACACATGTTTACTTGTTCATTCTCTGTTTTTTCATTCATTTTATCACTTATGATTTGCAAAAAGACTTGACAAGTGTTTTCTTCATGAAAATCCCCACAAGGCCTACAATATGGAATAGCTTGATGTTCAACCACATTGGTAGACTCTAGAGGATTAGGGGGCCTTTGATCTTGAGGTGGGGGCCGTCTTTGGTTTTGCCACCTATCATTTGGCTTGCTTGGATAGAAATTATTTCCCCTGTTTCTTTCCAAAGAAACTACCTTGTTTTGTAATGCTGTCTGGTTTGCCTGCATGGCAGCTAGCTGATTAGCATGATTCAATTCCATTTGTTTAATCAATTGGGTGAGCTTATCTATGGAGTCACATTGAGGTTCCTGGTTTTCAAACTTAACTTTTTTTACTTCATTAGCCTTTGAAGAACTACCCCTTGAAAAACCAGGAATATTAGATTTACCAGCAGCTTGCATGTTTTTATCTATCGTGATAGCTTTTTCCTGTGCATCCTTAAGATTTTCAGGTTCCTTATCCCTTATCTGATATTTCATTTCTCCTTCAAATGCTTGGATGTAATAAATCAAGAGAGATGCTTCTTGGGGCTTGATGTCTGCAGGGAGGCTTTTTACTAAGTCATTAAACCTTTTATTAAATTCTTCCATGGTCTCATTCTCTTGCTTATGACTAGTATGCAAGGTTGCCAACAAGAAATGGTTATCCCTTCTATCACCCCATCTATCATTGAATGCTTCAATAATTTCTTTGAGAGTTTTGAACTTATTGTCATTCTGATCTTGAAACCATTCTATGGTATCATCCTCTAAAGACAAAATAAACAACCTCATCTTGACATCCTCATAGTTATGAGCATTACACCACTTGGCCATGCACTGGTTGAACTTGGTGATCTGAGTGTTGCCCACCTATTTCGACTAGGTGGCAACTCCATGTACATGAAGGTGTACATAATTGTACAAGTTGTACCTTAGAAAAGTCTGAGGATTTTTTATTTCTGCAG
>LPNX010996168.1:219569-241318 GCA_001517045.1 Pseudotsuga menziesii | reverse complement strand
CAAAGCCCTTGCACCTCAAACAGTTGATCTTTCTAACAGTAACGCAAATGGTTACATCAAATCTATGTATTAACAAGGTAACCAACCATAATACCTAGAATACCAACAACCAAACAAAACAGGATGGCAAAGCGAGGCTAGGTGTTTTCAGTTCCATGGCGCATTGATTCCAATCCCTTTCATGTCCACGCTCCACGCATTCACGCAGAAACCTTCAACGCCTTCATGCAGAAGCAATAGGCCTCAACTCTTCAACGCTACATTATTCTTCAACGCAGTCTTCACGGTGATGCTCACACAGCAGCAGGATATCACGGTCCTTGTATGAAGTCGCAGCACTATATGATTTCTCCAGCGCATAGTTATTCAAACTATTGCAGCTACACGCAGGTGCACAGCTTCACGCAGCACGCTGATGATGAGGGAGAGTCTAGGGTTTGCGCTGCATGCTTCGGTCCAGCTCCCATCAGGCAATCACAGGTCGCAGCCTTCAAGAAAGGTTGCAGTCTCCACGCAGGCAGCAACTAGCATTATAATAGCTGTTCGATAGCAGAGGTCGCAGCCATTCAGCACAGCCAGGATTATACGAATCAACAAGGCTACAGGATACAAATTTTCATGGAGATCAATGGAGAAACGCTCCCCCCAATGCACAAATTCTACTCTGCTGGCATGTGGTTATCACAGAATATAAAGTTCCATCAATCACACGTACAATACCATCGTAGGGAGTATGGTAATGGACGTTGGACGTTGGAAGGCAATGGACGTTGTACAAGAAATGGAAATGGCGGTACAGCTACCAGTTAATGAGAACCAGTGCTCCAGAATAGGGTTTCACGCAGGTTGCATCTCATAACAAAACTTAGGTCAATCACAACGAGATTCAAAATCCCAGCATATACTTTCCAACTCAACGCAGTCATCACAGTCTATACGGTCACAGAAAATTAGGGTTAGGTATCACAACGTCTTAGCAGAGAATAAATGCACATAAACTGGCAGACTGACGGAGCAGTCTGGCAATGGACAGGACTGGCAAGCAGAATGCCAGGAATGGGCAGAAATGCAGCAAGAGTTATGGCAGGCGGATAGCCAGGCTCTGATACCACATGAAGGTAATAACTCCCGATTCTAATTAATTATTCAAATGCAAATGCCTATATTTATACATTTCATGAGGCGGTTGATTACCAGCCTCTTCGCCTTCCTAGCTATTCATATTCCTATTATTTATTTACAATAATCCTGACGGATTATTCTAACAAATATATATATATATATATATTATTTAAGTAAAAGAAAGAGTAAAAGCTCACACAATAGAAATCGGGCAGTGAAGACAGTTAAACCCTACACTCAACCAAAACACTCAATAGACAGTCAAAACCACACTTCGACAACTCAAGAGCCATTCTCATATTCACTGCACTGATGCTTGAACAATAGCTCATGCAAAAGGAAAATAACGACACCGAAGACCACTTCGTACAAAGAATTTGTAATGGTGACTAAGGGCTCTCACACTGAATGAAAGGAAGTGGCCACATGGATCTCTACACAAAAGAAAAATGTAATGGAAAGGAGGCTTATCCAGAGTCAAAGGAGTGACAGTAAGGCCATGCAGCCATGATCCTACGGCTCTTCACTCCACATCAGAGAAAACAAAGTGAGGTGAAAATGAGAAATTTTAGGGTTTTAGGGTAGTTTTATATTGAACCTTAAGTCATCAAAACCTAACCATCGAGCAACGACCACGTTGCATTGAAATTCATTGTGAAAAGTGGGTTTCATACTATAGTCGAGATCTCTTTGGAGTTGCCTGCATACAATAGCATTTTATAATGAAATTATGGTTAAAACCTTTGTCATAACTTCCAATACCGTTACATTATAATGTGCATATTATAACCCTAAAAGAATAATGTATGGAGTTGCTAATTACACACACTAGGGTTTAACTCATGTCTTATAATCTTTGGAAATAGGTAAACACTTGTGTAAAGAATTCTTCAATATTGGTTTGCAAAAAAATAACACTTTGTGAGAAATCATAGAATTGTAAAAAGAACTCATAAAAGACTTAATCCTTTATGTATGTGAGTTTGCAAACATAGGAAGATGTATAGCTTGTTTTTGTTAGTCTAGGTATTAAAACTTAGATTTGTTTACCCCCTTATGAAATGGATATCATACGAGGGTTAAGTTGGATAGTTTTTATAGAAAATAATCCTTTTATTCTTACACAGAAAGCAGTAATACTATAGTTTAAAGATATAAATTTGTATAATTACATTTCTAGTTAGTAAGTACTAGAACATTTGGTAAACTGTCTTATGCACTAGGTTTTATTTCCATGTGTGAATATCAGCCATTTTACTTTATGACTTTACATAGATTCTAGGTTTTCCTAAGTTCATTTAACTCGTTTGTTGTTGAAAAACAAGTACTCTTGAATTACCTTGACATTAATTAATAAATTATAAAAGGGATATGCTATACAATTACCCTTAACTAGAATTACATACAGGAGCTAAACTAATAATAGACTGATAAAAATTAGATGAACGAGTTGTAGTTGAAGCAATGGAAGAACAATTGAACTATGTTTAGTTTACTAGACACTTATGTTACCAGAAGGCTAATTAAAACATAAATACATACAGATCAACGATACCTCATTTATTTTCTCAAAGCTATAAAATAAATAAATTACTAGCATTATATTTTATGCTAGTTGAGATAATCATCTCAATCTGGAAAATGGTGACAAAACGTCTTACCTGTAAAGGACTTGTAAAAGAAGCATCAATTCATTGCATTATCTAGAAATCTAAGTAAGCCTCGATCTCAACTGAAGTTCCTTCATATTTTTCACAAAACAGTAAAGAAAACTTAGCACTAGTAATTAAACAGATGTTTCAATTTCCATTGTTCCAAATCATAACCTGCTAAATCAAATCCTTAATAATGATTTATGAAAACAAACAATTAAGTATGCGGAACTAGTAATTAACAAAAGAATTAGTTCTAGTTTAAGCCTGTTTAGGTTAACTGTTAACAGTTAAATGTTCCTAAGTAGTGACGATTGCAAACATTTAATGTTATATGAAAATTTTTAAATTTTTACGAATTTTTGGAGTTTTACAACTGGTTACTATGGATTTGGATGAATACCGTAGGTTACAATCTCTATAACCTAAGTTGCACAAGATTGTGTTATGTTCTATGACACTACTTCCAGATATTGAAGACTCATCATTATATATCGTGGCTTTGATCCACCATTTTAATACATACGAGGCCCTATTGCTCGTACTATATGATGTAATCGAATATTGTAAAGGAGCTAGTGTTCCACTTTTTTGAACATAGCATCCTCATAAATCATTTTGTACATGACTTTGATCTATCTGTTTCAGGTACCTCTCTGCGACCTTGGTAACTGAGTTCTCCATGATAAAGATTGCATTGTATTTAGACCATTGTTTCCCTCTGAAATCATACATTAGGGGGGCATCTGTTATCCTATAAAATGACACTTATACTTATGAGTACTGACACTCAATACGTCTGTACATAAATGGATACAATGGATAGAAGTTGCTAAAAACCTATAGATGAGCATGTGCCTTGATACATCTTGTTCCTACTAGTCTTTCCCATGTTTTTCAATAAGCTTAAGTTGTAATCACGGCTATTGACATCGCATCTCACAAGTCATTCATGGGTAGCCATATATGCAACCCACGATTACATGATTGCACTATGTATTCATGGGTTTCCTTCATAAATTTCATGGTTCATTCACGACTTGAAGGTATTCATACCCACGGTTACCTTAAGCCAATATTTAAAAATTAAAAAATGTTTAGTTTGGGATAGTTGGGTTTGTAATCATAACGTCCCAAACCTCCCTAACCATATTAACCTTTGTAACTCCTCTTGTTCATCAAGTATAAATAGAGGGGAGGGGTTGAGGTTAAGGATATATCTCAAGAGAGCAAGGTTATGCTGGAGGAATACCCTTGGAGATTTGGAGCAGTAGAAATCAGTTCCTTGGATAGCAGAGGAGGACTTGTATCAGATATAGGTTGTATCTTTCACTATTGTTTATCAATAAAGAGATATTTTCTTCCACAATTGGTCCACCAATGTTATTATGTGTAATGATTCATGAATTATATTGTCATCTTATTACAATTATAACATTTAATATCTCTATAGGAAGGTATCTATATCCTTTGCAGGTATGAAGATCCCTTGAAGCTGCTAGAGCATTTGGATTGAAGGTGAAAATCTAGGACCAGGCTTCATAAATAAGGTGCATTAGATTTCTACCCTGTTTCTCTCTCAAATTTCTAGATAGTTGTATGTATGAGAGTTTGATATTTGTATGTTGGTGATCGCAAACCCTTAGGTCATAAGGTATATTTTAATTGAATAACAGAGGGATATCCCCACCACCAATGTGCATGCATCCTCATTCTTAACTCTCGTGTAAGAGGAGTATCCTAAGAACACTACTTATACCAAGGATTTATCTTCTCTCATTAATAAACACCTAATTGTTTTGATTCATAGTCTTGGAGAATTTTACTCACAACATCCTATTCCAAGACTCTAAAACCTAAGATTTTTGGTGCACCCTATAAAGTAAAATCATCGTAATCAATTTTAATTTAAGCGCTAATTTTACAGGTTGTGATTAATCAAGGGATTTGGTCATGCAACAAGTGATGTTATGACTCAACAGTGAAAGAAAATATGCACACCTAAAAACAATGCGAAGTGCAACTTTTTTGTCAAAATGAAAAATGGTATGCCAATAAATGAAATGCACAAGAATTTATTTTCCTTTTCAAATTCCAATGCAATCCTTTTTGTATAAAATCCTAGAAACTAATCTCATCCACGCAAACTAATGCAAGTACCAATTTCAATGCATATGCATATGCAAGTAAACATGCAAATGTAGAATATTTTTGTATTTGAAATATATATGAATGAAAATGCAATAAAATTCATTAAAATTCTTAGCCTTTGCAGTAAGTAGCAAACAAAATCCAAGAAAGACACCGAGACTAAAATACTAATGCACTAATGGAAAAACAAAAAAGGAGATAAATTGATAAGAAATGGTTTTAAAGAAAAAATAATAAAAAAGAGGTCTCTGATCATAACAAGAGTAGTCAATAGACATCATAGGTACATAGGAATGCCCAACCACACTAACAACCCACGCAAAAACTTCACACATCAAGAACTCAACAAAAAATGGAGGTGTATGCGTCTGTTCAAACAACGATAGCATATGTATGCGGCTAGGTAGAGTATAACCTGCGTATATACACGACCGCATGTTCTATGGCCTTTGTATACAAAAAATATGGTGGTAAAAATAAATCCAAGGGAAAAAACGCTTTAAGGAACTGTCAATGAATGAACATACTACTAAATGCAACACAAAACGCAGAAAAAATAGAGAGCAATGCGAGTAAAAAATGCACCCGAATCCCCAAAAACAATGAACTCCCCTAGTGGAGTCGCCATTTCTGTTATGGAAAAAAAATTCCTATGGCTTGGGGTGGACCACAATAGATAGTAAGAAACCAAAAATCAATCTATTCTCAAGCATGCTAGATACATAAAATAAACTAATCACTACGAGATAGTAACTGCACTTCAACTGGATGTTCTAAGAAAACAACCGTTGAGCCGTTGATCAAAACTTATCCCTACAATTCATCCTCAACAACAAACATATGTACAAGAATTGTATATAATTTGTTAGCATATAATATAGAATATTCGATTTAAACATGTATATAAAACAATTGCACCCATCTATACAAATATTCATAATTGCACATGAGATTGGACGAGAAATTGATATTTCTATTAATGTAAAACATAGTACAATATGACAACCTCTATCGACACCTTATTGGAATTGAGAAATCGAGTCCCTCCATGTGGTAATACACTACTACAATCCTCCATAAGATGGAAAGCTCGCAAATACAATGGCAAGCTTGGGAAAAGAGAACCAATGGCTTCCTCAGAGGACAAAGGGATGCCTACTCAAGCATATAAGAATGTGAAATTTTTTGCTATAGTCACCTTACTTTCCAAGTTCCTCCTCCTCTAATGCTTTATAATAGCTCAATATATATCCCTTCAATGGGAAATCGAGGGTCGAATCGAAGCGTTTCTTGGCATATGGAAGGCCAAGGATCAAGGAATTCGTTATTTGATGGGGTAAACTCCATTTTTTTTAGCATAGAACCAGATATACGAAGGTGACAGTGGTTCAAGCTGCGTATACATGAATTGTAAATTGGTGACCCATGTATGTCTAAAAAAGCATCTTTTAAAGGGTTAAATCGGAAGTATCAGGGCTATGGTGAGTAAATGGGGTATAGTGAGTTTGCATAGGGACAAGGGAAGGACACCAAGGAATTATGCATGAGGTGTGGAAAATCATGCTATAACAATGGAGTGTCACCCTCCCTCCACCCAAGGTCATAAATACAACATAATAGCAATTGATTACTTCAACAAGTGGAACGAAGCAATGCTTACATTTGATTTCACTAGAACTACTATTGCACGATTCTTCTTCAATCATGTGATTGCATGATTTGGATTCCCTAAGTAGTTAGTCTTCAATAAATGTACCCATTTCCGCAATCATACTTTTGAGTAATTATCACTATTCTTAGGATTCAATCATGAATTCTCTACATCTTATCATCCTCAATCCAATGGATAAGTTGAAGTTGTGAACAAAGTTCTCAAAGCAATGCTCCAACCACAACGAATAAGAACCAATCCAATTGGAACCATATTCTATTCCCCGCTTTATGGGCACACTGAAATTTAGTTAAAATCACCTCGGTATTTACACCATTCCACCTCATCTACATATTTGAATCAGTTTTACCTATTGAGTTCCAACTACCTACACTCTAATCAATTTTGGAGTTATTACTCGATACCCCAATTTTGAGCATGTTTGTTTACTTTGGAACACCTCAATGAAAAAAGAAGGGACTCATTGTAGTAGAACAAGGCAATGAATATTTGATCCAAAGCATACTATGAACTACAAGTCCTCCCTAACATCTTTAGCGAGGGGGACTTTGTCCTAGTTTTCAACGCCAAAAATGAATCCAAATTGGGACGTGGAAAATACATATCTAAATGGATAGGGACATATGTCGTAAAACCATGCCTACACTAAGGGGCATATATCTTGCAAGATCCTAAAGGAATAAACCTTAACAACCTTGTTAATGGGTTGTATCTGAAACGATTCTTTCCATAATACCACGTACACCCCACAAGTGCACTTTGTTTTTTGTTATGATTCCTACAGTGTCAACACCTTTGTCGTGTTCTCTATTATACTTGGGGTATTTTCATCATGTGTGTAGGATAATGACCAGAACATTATGATTCTTACCCCTTCAACAATGGAATAGGACTTATACCAAGGTATCATCCCAAAACTAGCATATAGGCAATGTTTCTCTCTATTTACATTGCATTTTCTAGTTCTCCTCTTGATAACAATAGGACCCTAATTATGAGTAATGATGTTCCATCAACACTATCACTAAGAATACCATGCTTTCCCCATGGGTGTGTGCACCATTGTATCCCCCATCACAATTGGGAACCCATGATGTTGATCCCCCACAAGTATGAGGAATTTGATCCAGTTCGAAAATATCAACCCATATTTCATCATTTTATAGTTGAGCATTTAATCCCCCACCTTCAACAATTGATTCCATCAAATTCCTTGGTTCATGTTATGATCAAGATTCACAATTGAACAATCATACCCCCTTGATCAATCTGCCATATACAATCTTCCTAATATCATCATCCTTATGAAGAATCCAATGGGGCCCCATCCCTCCAAAGAAACCAATTCTATTTAGTTATTCCCACAAGAACATTTTGCATGGAATTAATTTATGGGGCACCCGTCTTTTTGTTTTCAACCAACCCTCACATCATCATGGTAAATGTTACCCAACCCACTCAACATTGTGGGAACTTCGTACCTCATCAAATTTTATTCCCCGAATCTCCTAAAACTGTGGGAATCCCACTCATTATCATATTGGTTCCCATGACACACTCAAAATTGTGGGAACCCCACCAATAGTTCTTTATGTACAAACAATTCCCTAATCTACACAAAAATATGGAAACCTTTGATTCCTTTGGTATCAAACCATGGTTGTATTTGGTAAATGTAGTATAGTCTCTATATTCCCGACATTGTCAGTCTTGTCAGTTATCTTTACCCTCAATATTGTATCTCCAACAAATCCATTCTTATGGAGTTTTTCTCTGTCCATTACACTCCGTCTCTCTATTTTGAAGCATGTTATTGTTAGTTACTCCCCAATTTTTATACCAATAAAAGGAAGTTATGATCCCCATGCTTATCAACCAGTATTGTGTCAAGTCCGTCAGTCTTACAATTAGTTACAAAATGATCTTGGTTTGAAAGATAAGGCCCTCATCTTATCATGTTCTTCAACTCTCATTAACATCAAATCATAATATTATGAGAGTTGTAGTCATTGCAATTGTAGCTTGGGGTCCCTATCAATCACTATAAGGAATCATCGAGAATAGAGTAGGGAGAGTCATTAGTACTACATAACTTAGTGGTATCCCCTATGCTCTAAATCAACACATTTATCACAACAATGGGATTCATAAATTTCAAAGGGAGCAATGTTCACATTTTTAAATCATGGTAGAAGTAGTACATTGAGGTTCTTCATTCACAACTTTACTATTATTCCAGTCCCACACCCTAGTGGGATACTCATGATCATCAACAATTCCTCTACTTCGGCACTAGTAACAACATTTCAAGATTCATTTACTCTTACATGGATCGAATCTTCCTTCATCCATATCCAAACAGTATAAAGAGTTGACCCCTCAGTCACCTCTTATTGTAATCATCCTGATAGATTTTCACGAGCATGGGTATTCCCACCTCGTTTGTATAAAACAACATTATTTGTTACAACTTCATTGATTTACACCAACAATATTCCCCCAAGGGAACCTTCCATCCAGAGTTGCTCAAGAACTTACAAGAATAGGATATAACAAAATAAATGATGATGCATTATCGACCCTACAGTACCCTCCAAACCTCATACATTAGGGGGAATTTGTTAATGCTTAAATTTTACACACATGCAACATTTTGGATAATCTTGCAGTAAGGTATATTTAACATATATCATGCCCCCACCAAAGAAATCCTCATCATATCTAGAGAGAAACATGAGTATAAAAGTGCCCAAAACCATTAAAAAATAGAGGCCGCATAGGTACACCCCAATTTATTTGTGCTATAGAGTATGTTATCAGTATTGTGCCTATGGAGGCCTCACACAAATTTCTCTTCAAAAACATGTGACTATCAAATCAATAGGATCTCAACCACCGATGGCGTAATGAAGCCTCATTAATTTCCCATCACCTCCAACAATTTGAATTTGGCTCCTCCCATACCCGATTGGCATTAAGTAACCCCCTTTGGTGTACATTGGAGCTAGTTCATGGAGTCAATGTGTTCACATTTGGATCTAGTTGTTAGTTGTTTACCTCTTGGCATATAAAAGGAATCCATGGGAATGCATATTATAAGAGAAAATTGGATCAATATTATGTTATTGGACTTGTGTTGGAACTTCCTCATAGTCCCCCTCTTCCTACACCTATTGGAATTCTCCAATATCCCTTGTCACTTTCCTCCAAGGGGAAATTTTTTCTCTCATTTTTTCTTCAAGTCATTTAGCATTTAGTGTGGAAAAAAAGTACCTCCTTAAAGAATATGATTGGCTTCCCTAGAATCACTCCAAGAACCCTAACATGCAAGATAAGACCTTAAAATTAAGGAAACGACCCTAATTTAAGAAATGTACCCTCATATGCTATAAATATCCCTAAAATTACTCTCACATGCCAAAAATAGTAGATCTCCCCCTTAAATATATAGATTAAACACTCCCATGACTCACTTTGTCAAATTCAACCGAAATTGGACCATTAGGATCATGATACCATGATATAAAGTCCATAATTGAGACATTAATGCTAAGGAGAGGTAAATATTCTCTAACCCCACTATCAACCACTATTTGTTTTGGGAAGCACACAATAATAAGGAATAACCAATTTTTTACTTTTTGGATCAATTTGCACTTTTTGAAGGAAAAAGCACAACCTCGTTACAAATTTTTAGGAGAAAATGCAAATTGTTTACTTTTATTTTAGTTTTTTGGTCATATTGTTGAGATCATATGGATATGAATGAGATGTAAATGTGACTAATACCACCAAGGATGATATATGATGTCGACAGATTAACTCATAGAAAGGGTAACTTCCATTGTCCAATTTGATTTGATACCTACAAACAATAAAACAACCAAATATTCCTTTAAAACACCTCTGGCATATCAAAATCTAATTCAAAGAATCCAAGTTACTATTGACTTGCAAAGACATTAAATTTGATTCAATAATAAATTCATGCAAACATGAACAATGAATTGGGATAAGGAAAGTAGACACACACACACACACACACACACACACACACACACACACACACACACACACAGATATTGATTCATCATAATAAGTAAAACAATAAAGCTATACCTTCGAATCTAAAGTAGTCCCTTCTTTACCTAAGATTGCATTCCTTCAACTCCAACCACATACTCAATCATTTATAATCTTCAACAACCAACAATCCGTTGAAATGGAAATAGATCCAAAGAGATATAAAAATTTCAAGGAGGAGGGAGGATGGACTATATATTGTTGGGCCCATAAATGGCCCCTTTTTGACCATCCCTATTCACCTCTATTTGCCTTATCCTACCCTATTGAGCATGTTAAACAGATGCTTTTCCCTCACTCTGCTTCACAAGTCACAAAGGTATGATTAATTATTGTCTTATTTTATTAATACTTAGGATTGCGGTAATTAAGGCTCTATATCTTGAAAACGTGCCAATATATGATGGTTTGTAAAGGTATTTCAAGATATAGAGAATGCAGGTATAATGGGCTGAACATGCTAAGGGAAATATGGACATTCATTTCTTAAGATGATCGCCATCCATCCTACCATTTCCCAAAGAATGCGGTCTCAGTATATTATTCCAGGCAAAGCTGTACAAGGGTAGCTGCAATAGAATGTGACAGATTTGGAAGGCAACAGTGCGCCACTGCTCATGTATAGTTTTTATCTGTGGATATCATTATTTCTGAGTCAATTAATAGTCTCCCTATATTTCCTACTCTCATCCTGCCACAACTATAATAGTTGTTGTAATTAAGGCCGCCTGAAGATCAAAGATATTCATGGTTGCCCAATAATAGGGATAGGATGTTATTATTGACATTGTATAAATATGGGGAATAGTTCTGAGCTAGGGGTTGAACTCTTAACCAATTTATTGTACTAAGATGTGAATGAGGTTGTGTATTTGATCTTCCTTTTTAATACAAGGAGTTAATTCAATTTCAGTGCTTTAACGTGCATTACTTCCAGCATCTCTGTGTGAAGGCTGGGCCCGCCTTCCCACAAGGATTGCTAAGTTAAATTAGGAATTTTAATTATTCTATTGTGTGATGTTGTGTTAATTCCATTTTCTCATAGTAAGCTGCAACAATTGTGGATTTACAGTGTGTTATTAGTTGCATCTCTTGAAAGCTGTAGTGGCATGGTGTGACAGTTGACTGTATAAGTAATTGTTCCTTATGCAACTGCGTGGTAGTTATAACAACCCTGCTCATCCCTAGATCTTTTAATTATTGTTTCCATAGATCTTTGCAGTTTGCTTCTTTGCTTTTATAGTTGTAGAATTTCATTCGTATACTTTGAATTCATAGAATAGTTGAACTCAATTCCTGTACTCTGAATTTCTAGAATAGCTGAACTCAATTCATTTCTTTTGGATTTCTAGAATAATTAGATCAAGATAGTTGGGTAAATCATTAGTAAACAGGATTTCATTTTCTGCAAAAGTAATCTAGATGTGATTTCATGAATCTTTCAATTCTAGATCAAGAATAGTAGAAGGTAATTGTGGCTGTATTCTTTAGAAGGTAAACTAGATTAAGTGGATCCTTGGGATGAACGTAGCTGAGCAGAGAATAGGATTGTTTACTTACAGCAACTCAGTGTTTAAGCATATATACTACATGTTATCCTTGAAATAAAATACTTCCCTGGGTTGACAATAAATATTGCACACTCCGTATGTTAGCTGTAATTAACTTGCATATTGGGTGCCCAACATTTTGGCACCGTTGCCGGAGAGGATAAGTATTAAACATTATCATAGTTGCATCCTCTAATTGTTTCTATTCAGTCTCCTTCAGTTTTTCATTGGAATGATTTGGGTTGCATGAATACAAGAAGGGTAAAGTATGACCATCTTACAAATCCAAAAACCCCACAAAATACTAACAATGTAGGTGGTCGAGGTCGGGGGCGAGGTCCAGAATTGGGGAGAAGAACATTCATTGACGATCTGGTATTCTTCTACCAGGGATCGCTATCAGGAAACACCTATCAAAAGAATCCCTTCCAATCCTGGAGTGCCAGCGTTAGGTTCTACAATGGAGAACATGCGAGTAGCTGCAACACCCTCGAATATCCTTGCAGAAGAGGATAGAGTTAGTATTGCAGGATTTACTGATCGAGATCTAATCTATCACATTAATGGGAAGGTTGTAACTGAAGAAGAGTGGACACAGTTCCATAAGAAATTTGTTGATCAGTGGAAGAACGAAGAGGAGAAAATAGAAGAAGATATGAGTAACAGACATGAATCCGAAGAGGAAGAGGCACTGGGAGAAAATCATCATCATGAAGGTGATTCCCTGCCTGAAGGGACGGTGGCTACACTTTAGTTCCCAATTCAACAACCAGAAGGGATAGCCCCTATGAAAAATATATCACCGTCGGTGTTGCCTCTCTTTTATGGAAAAGCGGCAGAGGATCCAGATGAATTTCTGTTTGAATTTGATATCCTTTGTTGCAGTTATGATTACACCACCAACGCGCATAATCTGAAACTCTTCCCTGCCACTCTAAAGGACAATGCATTGCGTTGGTTTATGAGCCTAGGAGGCAGAACTGTCACTAATTGGGACAGAATGAAATAGGTGTTCCTGGAGAAATATCAGGAGTATTGCAATACCAAGGACAAGAGAGAAGAATTGTTTAAAATGGTATAGAAGGATGATGAAAGTCTGGAAGACTTTGTCGAGAGGCTCTTATATAATGTGCAGGGAGCTGAAAAGATGAATATGGGGTTAGATGTGCTCAAAATAATCCTGCTTCTCGGGATTAGGGATGATTTCCTAGATATGTTAAACTTGTTAGGAAAGGGGGATATCTCCAAGGAGTCTTTTGAGAAAATTATGGAATTGTGTAAAAGATACTCCAGGGGATCTTCCAAGAATAACATGTGGGACAAGCGAGACAAGCTAGAACATGATGTCTTCAACAGAACTCAGAATTCATCTAATAGAGGAGCCACCCATGCAGAGATAGGAAACCTCCATGAAAATTTCAAAACAGAAATGATGAGCTCTATCTCCTCAGAAATAGATGTCCCGAGGGAAAAGCAGAAATAGCCAGTAGAGGATCTCACACTAGGTGTGTTCTATCCTCGATGTAGAAAGAAACACCCTCTAAAGGAGTGCCTGCTCGGCAAGGTAGAAGTGTGTCAGATGTGCGAGCTGAACCATGACACATAAGAATGCCTGTCACTTCCCCAAGTGAAGGCTGTTCTACAGGCATCAACTCCAGAGGTGGAACCAGCCTAATTTATTGCAAAAAAGAAGCCCTGGCAGCCTAAAAATCAAGGTATGAATCAAGACTTGTTTCCATTTTCGAATAAAATGAATAATTGGAATAATATGCATAATACGAATACACAATTCCTTTCATCTTATTCTAATCCTCAATGGTACCCCTCTCAACCTTCAATGCAAAATTTAACTCTTGGAACCCCTGGGTTTAGCCACCACAGCCACCACACCAACCAACTTCTTGGTCCCCTGGATGGAGGAATTTCCATCCAGGGAACCAGTTTCCTCAACAACCTCCACATCAACCATTTTCTCAACAACAATACCCTCCTCAATATCCTCATCCTTATCAGTAGTCGCAGCTGCAATTACAGAACAATGCTGCTCCCAATATGCCTATACGACCTCAGCTGTCTGCTCAACCTAATCCTAACCCAAATAATAAAACAGTCCTTCAATTTGAGACTATCAACATGCTTTCTTACTCCCTTACTCCTGTGCCTTGCAACGATATTCGCTTACGATCAGGAAAGGCAGTAGAGCCCATGATCATTGAAGATGTTCCATCCCCTGTACATGAAGAAGGGGTGAACCCACAACATATATCTAATATGAACCCCATCATTGAAGATGCTGAACATCCCACTAACTTGTCAGCTGAAACACAGAATAATATATCAAGCGACACACAGCCTACCTAGCTCATTAGGTAATCACCGTACCCTGAAAGATTAATGCTACCAAAGGTAGTGGGACAACCTTAGTTTAACCTCTTAGGAGAGTTAAAAAATCTTTATGTTAAAATTCCCCTCCTTCAAGCTCTTCAGGATGTACCTATCTACGCTAGAACTATTCGGGATTTGTGCACAAGGAAACCAGGAAGGAAACCCAGGGATCCTCCTACTATTCATGTCATAGGGAAATTATCTGCATTAATAATGGGAAAAACCCTTATGGCCAAATATGACGATCCTGGGAATCCCACCGTCACTGTACAAATTGGGCATACATAGATACCCAACGTATTGGTAGATTTAGGGGCGAGGATTAATGTTATGACTATTGAAACTGTAAGAAAACTTGGGCTCACTAATCTCAGGCCAACCCCCACTGTTTTAGAACTGGAAGATAGATCCACTATTAAACCAGAAGGAATTTTGGATGACCTCATCATCTCAGTTGATTCTTGTGAGTACCCTGCTGACTTCTTAGTTTTACAACCCAAGTCACAATTAGGAGGACACCCACTGATCCTGGGAAGGCCTTGGTTAGCTACAGTTGATGCTTGCATCGGCTTTCGATCTGGGTCTATGACCATATCAAATGGCACCGAGACAAAGAACCTCACTCTCTATCCTCCAGCTCGACCGGGTTTAGAAGCTGAAACTCCTTTATGGATGGAGCCAGAGGAAGAAGAGGGTGTTCAGCCATTATTAATGATAGGGAAGGATTTAACCTTTAAGGATGAAACTGAAGACGATGCTATTAATAATTTCATCAGTGAACTCACTTCTGTCAATAAAGAAATTTATCAAATCTTGAATATTACTCTAGGTGAGGAAGAACAAGAAAATCTCGCGCAAGAGGCATTAGTCTGTGACACTCATATAGTTTCAGTATTGAAAAATTTGAAAAGTATTCCTATTGAGGTAGAGTCTGGGAAAACCCCGAATATTAACCCCATCCTCTCCTTGGATGAACAGAAACGTCTGATCAGTCTCTTAAAAGAACACAAGGGGTCAATTTCTTGGGAGTACATAGACATGAGGGGTATTCCCTCTAACATGTGCACCCATCATATTTATATTAAAAGTGACTCCCAGTCTGTGTGCTAGCCTCAATGATGAATGAACCCCAATATTAGGGACATAGTGAAGGAAGAGATTCAGAAACTCTTGGAAGCATGATTTATATATCCTATTTCAGACAGTGAGTGGGTGTCCCCACTCATAATAGTACCCAAGAAAAATGGTAAATGAAGAGTTTGGGTGGACTATAGAGAGCTGAACAAGGCAACACAAAAAGACCATTTTCCCTTGCCTTTTATCAATCAAGTACTCGACACCTTATCAGGGAAGAAGTTCTTCTCCTTCCTGGATGGGTTTAGCGGGTACAATTAAATTTATATTGTTCATGAAGACCAAGATTAAACTACCTTCACCTGTCCCTAAGGAACGTTTGCATATAGAGTGCTTCCCTTTGGCTGGTGCAATGCACCAGTAACATTTCAAAGAGCTATGATTGGCATATTTGTAGAATTAGTTAATGATAGTATGGAAATTTTTATGGATGATTTTACTCATGGGAAAGATTTTGAAGAAGCATTGAAAAATTTGTAAAAAGTTTTAACTTGTTGTGAACAGACCTAGCTCACTTTAAGCACTGAAAAGTGCCATATAATGATGAGTGAAGGAGTAGTATTGGGGCATTTCATCTTGGATGATGGAATTTAGGTGGATCCCTAAAAAATCAAGGTAATAAAAAATATACCTACTCCTGCAACTCAAAAAAAAGTGTGAAGTTTCTCAGGACATGCTGGATATTACTAAAGATTTATAGAAAACTTTTCCAAACTTGCCTCTCCTTTGTTTTCATTGTTAATGAAGGATGTGCAATTTGTTTGGAATGAAGCATGCTAGAAAACATTTGTTAAGCTTAAGGAGAAGTTGTCCACAACTCCCATCTTAAGAGGACCCAATTGGACCTTGCCCTTCCACATTTCTTCAGATGCTTCTGATACTACCATTGGAGCAGTTTTAGGACAGCAGGATGGTCAAGTACCTTATGCAATTTATTATATTAGTAAAAACTTAGCCCTTGCTGACCTTAATTATACTGTCACCGAAAAGGAGTTCTTAGCCATTGTTTACTCCATTAACAAATTTTGACATTATATTACTGGATATCCTACATTTGTGCACACTGACCACTCTGCCATCAAATATCTAATGAATAAACCTGTTGCTAATGCCAGGGTGACTAGATGGATTTTATTATTACAGGAGTTTGATATTACCATTATAGATAAACTTGGAAGAGAAAATGTTGTCGCTGATTTCTTATCTCGTTTCACTAATAGTGATTATAATTTTCCTGTTGAGGACTCTTTTCCAGATGAACACTTATTTGCAGTTTCAGCTCACTCCCCTTGGTATGTAGATGTTACTAATTACTTGGCTGTAGGAAAGCTTCCAACACATTTGTCCAAAAGAGAAAAGAGGAAAATTATTCAACAAAGTGCCAGGTATTGTTGGGTAAACGGTCATCTCTTCTGCACATGCCTTGACCTTGAGATCAGAAGGTGTGTGAGAGAAGATGCAATATTTCATATATTGAAGTCCTGCCATGATGAGCCTTGTGGGGGGCATTTTGTAGACAGAAGGACAGGACACAAAGCGCTGAGAATGGGCTACTATTGGCCAACCCTTTTCAGGATGCAAAAAGATATGTCCAGTCTTATGATAGCTGCCAAAGGATGGGTCGGCCCAATAGATTAGATCAAATGCTTCTGCAACCACAATTAGTGGTTGAACCCTTTGATAGGTAGGCTTTAGATTTTGTTGGTCCTATAAATCCTCATTCCAAGCAGAAATCCTACATCTTAGTCTGTACCGACTACATGAAGAAATGGGTAGAAGCTGTGGGTTTGGTGAAGGCCAATGACCAGGATGTGATTGATTTTCTGTATAGTGAAATATTTACCCGCTTTGGGGTACCCAAGGAAGTGGTTACCGATGGAGGACTTTAGTTTGTGTCACATCAATTTAAAACTCTGCTAACCCATTATACTATGAAACGAGAACTTTATACTAAGAACGAGAACTCTAGCCATAAAAACGATGATTTTTGCATAAAAAACACAAAAAACACCCTCCAAATAGAAAAGTGTTGATACCAATACACACGTTTTTTTTTGGGGGGGGAGGTTAAAAATAGAGCCATGGCCTAAAAATGCCATACTGTTGTTTACAAAAACTTTGAAATCAACCCCTAAATTGGAAAAAGATTTTTTTGTTCAAGGGATAAATTACAACTTTTTTGAAACTTCCATATTAAACAAAAACAAATATTTCATAAATAATTTCAGCACTCTAACCATTAAAATCAAACAAATTATGATGTGATTCATAATGAAGTCATATATTAGACCTTACAAGAACAAATTATTAATATAAATTGTCAAAAACTCATTTATAGTTTCAATTACAAACATCATACTGATAAAAAACATCTAAAATGTTTCATGTGAAATTATTTAAACTCATCTATGGGTCTGACACACCATCATAATCTATATTTTTTTGCAGATGAGAAATTGGATATAATAAAAAAAAATTAAACCCCTGACCCCATTACATTACATTAAAAAGAAAAATTAAACACCCCCACTCCTAACCCTCGAAATTTTTGTAGTCAAATTTCAACTAAATCACAAACGAAAACATATGCATTATATTTTGCATGAAAATAAACATAGCAATGATATGAAAACTCTAATTTCACCTAGTTGTACACAAATTTTATAAATAAAAATTATATATTTAGCTAATTGATTTTCCTACATTTCATCTTTTTGTACACCATATTCAAATTCATTGTGAAAGTACCTTGAACTATCCCTCCAAGTTAATACATTTTTGTCTTTCCAGGTTTGTATTTCCATTAATATATCATTAGAGACCATCATTGATTTTCACCGACCCCTTACAATTTTTTTTTTTAACTACACATCAAATTTCACAAGGTGTATATGCGTTCTAAAATATTCAATTTAAAAAATATGTAAAAATTCAAATTTTTAATCACCACTTGTCACTTGAAATACAACACATTTTTGAATTCACCCATAGATGATTAGGTACAATTATGTTTAAATCCTTCTCCTAAATATCAAAGAGAAAATCAATATCTGTATCTTCATTCTTATTCTTTAAATTGTGTTTAGACTACTCAAAAGAATGAAAATACCTAAGAGAGCAAGTTGTTGTTGTAAAATTGCAAGTGTTGAGAGAGTTCTAAACATGGTAGTCGAGTGAGCAAGTTATGAAAAAGGTCACCTAAACGAATTCTCACAGAGACATTTAAGAAAAAGGTCACCTAAACGAATTCTCTCCAAGAGTATTATAATCATCGACGAAGCAATGCACTCAAGGGAAGTCTCACACATAAAACTTTGATATTAGCACATCATTATTAACAACAAAAACAGAAATAAATAAATGGTGGACAATCATTCCTGGCATGGCATGCAACCTGCCACATAAATGCACCATGCAACATGCCACCGAAATGAACTGAGAGCGAGACAGGGTATTTAGAGTTCCCAATGCATTAGAGGGGAGCATTTTTTAGAGTTACAGGGCCATTGTCAAAGTTGTGAGTGTGTCGGATGCTAAAAGTGTTTTTTCACAATAAGAGGGTGTTGCAAACAAGTTAGGAAAAATAGTTGATATTTATGAAAAATCATAATGGCACAATTGACAGGCGATTACATTATTCTCTGCAAGCAGGGAATAAAAAATGGTGGACAAGCATCTGAAGGTCATCTAATTACTAAGAAAAAATGTCAATAAATGAATGGTAGACAAGCATCCAAACGTCATATAACAATGAATGGTGGACAAGCATCTAAACGTTATGTAACAAGATAAGGGTTACCCAACAAAAAAACACTTATTATATAAAAGAACATAAAATCCACAATATTATAATGGATTACAACTTAATAAAAGTCAGTAGTAGAAGATATATATAGTTTATTCTCGCTATCAATATCTAAGAAAAAGAAAACTAGTGTTGGAATAATAAAAATAGTTGAAGGGAACTTTGCATTATAAATTTAAAAGTATAACCTACATCGATGCGACACATGAACATGAATCTTACTATTGTATTGAGATTATACTCGCACAAAAATTGTTGTATCACTATAATCACATATAGATATGCCATACCGCCTTACCCAACACGAACCGTCCCCAACCCATAAATATTAATATAAATGTTCAATGAAACTTTAGATTATACATTTCAAAATAAAACCCATATCTACGTCACACACAAACATCAATAATGCTAAATTATACTCACAAACATACGATCTCATCAAACTCACATACAGATATGCCATACCATCTTACCAAACATGAAACATACCCAACCCATAACTTTTAATATAAATTTTATTTATCCTCCTCCAATGCTTTAAAGTTTCTCTGTAATAAAATCAGCATATTAACCTAAAATAAATTAAAATGTACAGTGTAGGTGTCCTACTGTGTTTTATTCATTCCACATAACGACCCATGACGGGGAGAAGGAAAGCGACACGGATACACATGAAATATCGGTTGTTTCCCACAATCTCTCAATAAAACCCTTCGTCACTAATTTTCTTGCATTACTCCAAGCGTTCATCTCAGCTGTTGAAACTTGAAATAACGCCAGGTATTAAAAAATCTCATTCTCTGATCATAGATTATTGTACCAGCAGAATCCATAGATTCTTACATATTTCATTCACGGGCTTGCAACAGAATTCACTGCAAAATCTCATTGCATAAGAAACCAACCAGCGTTAGCATATTTCATTAATGGGTAACTGTCTGCCGTCTCATGGATCCGGAAGGGTTTCTGCAGAATTGATGGGCCGTGAAGAATTTATAATGGTGAACAAATCCGATGGAAAGATAACGGAATACATGCCTCCCCTTGTCGTCAGAGAACTCATGGCGGCGTACCCACAGCGTTCGGTCGTCCATTCCAAGGATACTGCAAGATGCCGCTCTATTTTGCCGGACAAGAAGTTGGTTCCCGAGCAGCTATATCAGAGGCCAAAAGCGTCCATAATGGCAGCCTCGAGGACAAAAATAGCAGCGAAAGGCGTGCGAGTACTCAGTCGCCTTCTTCAGTAAAGTCTATGCAGAATGGCAGCGATTTTATTAGGGTTAAGATGGTAATCTCGAAATGAGAACTGGAAGCCTTCCTTTCAGATCGTTCTATGAATGATAAATCATTGTTGATTTAGCTTCAGTGCAAATATTGGTACGTTAAAGAAGATTATATTGCCACAAGAAAATGCAGCAACGATGGGTGGAGACCATCGTTAGAGAGCGTTCCTGAGGTGAATTAATTAATGAAGGTTACATATTCTTTCAATCCTGATGCGCTCTCAGGATATTTTTCATTAATACATTTCTCATTGTTTGTGCAGAAGGAATTAATATATCAATACAGTTCTCATTGTGTGTGAAGGAAGCCATTACGTCTGATTTGGGATGGTACATTAACTAAACTCATATATTTTGTGTTTTAGAATTTAAATTAGAGAGTTTTGGGTGGGTTTAACGATTAAATACATGTAATTATTTTGTGCTTAACATATTACATGTTCAAATAGGAAAGCATAATAATAAATACAGAGCTTTTCACATATTTCATTGCTGTAATATGGATAAAATTAAATACAAAGCTTTTCGTATATTCCATTGCTGCTTTTTTAAAATATTTTAAGCTTCTTATACTCTTCTGAAAAACACATGAGTGCAACTAACATTAACACATTATTGCCACTATTTTTATTTTGGACTAGCATTTTATGGTTTTTTGCCACTAATACTAACACATTATTGCCACTAATTTTATTTTGGATGAGCATTTTATGGTTTCTATGGCTTTGCAGTATGTTTGTAAAAGTTCTAACAGTTGGCCATGTGAAATTGATGTCGATAGCTGTCGAAATTATCCTAACCCTTGGCTTCATTGTTTCTATTTTATCCTTCCTCATAGCTAGCTTCATCAACCTGTCTCCCTTACCTGCGTGAATGACACTAGAACATCTGGATTAACAGTATGGGTGG